>ML808002.1:75614-117583 GCA_009831015.1 Picea engelmannii
TCATTCTCACTAGAAAATCTTGATGGATAAATTATTGACGCTCCTATCAATGGGCGTTATTTAAAAAATTCCATGCACTAGTTACATTTTAGATTTCCATTTATATATATCGGATTGGATTGACATTGACTATTTTAATTTTCAATTGTTCTTTTCTTTTTGTAAATTATCTGTATCATTTGATCATTTGTTTTAAATATTTTCAATAAATTTATGATTTCTTGACATCACTAAAATGAAAAATAAAAACATATGTATCACATATCATCTCTATTCTACAATATTTTCTAACATTTTGCATTTTATTCCTTTTCCAGAATATATCTTGTTGAATAGGAGATGAGGCTGAATAAAAAATTCACACTCGTTTTTCAAACATTTGAATTCTCTAAAAACATGAGATAAAATACTAATCTTCCTTGCTGAAAATTCAAAAGCAAAGTAAGGTATGAGTTCCTACTCTTCTTATAGTTCAATTTTTGTTTAAGAAAACTCTTTTTGAAATGAATGTGAAGGAAGTTTCTATCATAATAATACTATCACCCGACCTAAAAATCAGAGAGGTGAAAAATTACAACTTAAAGTGTCATCCTAATAAATTCTAAATCCATATCTGAAATGGAAATAAAAACGATAATAAATAAAATCAAATGATGTCTGAAGTAAAGACACAAACTCGTGTGGTATTAGGATATTTTGTTTCAGATCCTTTGAATCTTTGATTTGGTTACTTTTAACCTTTCCCCAGATTTGTATTCATTACATATTTTATTTTTCCTTTCTTTATCCTTTCTTGGTATTCGTAGAAAGAAAGAAACTTACCTTGACTTTGAGAAGTTAAAAACATATTTACAAAACAAGATTAGGTGAAAATATTTATGTTCCTTTGATTTTAATTGAAAAAGTATGTCTAGGCTAATCGTTATAATTTTAACTCTTCTATCGGACATTAAAATCACTATTTCACTCAAGGTTGATCCCTGAAATATTAAGATTCCCATAAAAATTTTTAGTATGGGTGAAGGTGTATTTAAGAGTGGAAGAAACTTAGTTTCATAGTATCCTTAAAATTTTTGACATACCTTCTTTTCAAAAAATTTAAACATATATCATCCCTTGTATGTTACATACAGATTGATTGCCCGCACTTCAAAATCTTAAAATATAAGATAGATGATGAAAGGAAATTCATAATTTTATTGGCCCCATCTTTTCCAAAAGAGAGGATGAAAGGAAATCCTTATATCGATTTCCCTCATCTCAGCAAAGTGCAAAGGTGCTAATTGAAGTGGTGAAAGGAAATTCAATGGGAAAAGTAGAGAACTTCACTAGGGTATTGAACAAGCTCGCTTCTAGTGAAGAAATATCTATGATATCAGTAAGGCTTTCATACATATCCATATATCATACTATGTTATGTATTTCTCTTCCCTTTGATATTTACATCCAGAACCAAGGGATTCCCTAAATAAATTATTACATATGCTTAATATTGAAGAAAACAAAGTTGGTCAAAGACTGATATTTTAGTTAAAGTTATTTTGATTATCCTAAACAATTCTAAAATCAATTTTAGGAAAAGGAAATTTTAAATGGCCTAACTTGAGATCAATTATTAACTATGTTTTGAAGGTTTTTTGAGATCTAGTTAAGTTCGTTTTTCTATGATTGATTAAATCTTATGTAAAATTGGAACATTTTTTTAAAAAGAAATAATGACTCCATTTACCCAATAAAGGAACTTAGTGTATTGTTATTTCATGCCTCATAGGGAGACACAATCCCCAGATGGAGCCTATGTTGGGACACACATAATTTTGAGCTTTTGAACTTTATATTTTTTCTCTTAGAAATAAATTTTTACCCAAAAAAACAAAAAACTTAGAGAATTGTTCTAGGAATTCGGACTTCAGAGGATTTCTATCATTCTACTTCCAAAAATCCCAAATGTCAAACCGTCAAACTACTCAAGGCTAACTCAATGTTTAAAACATGATTAATTGAGACATACAAGTGATTACTAAGAGATTAACTTCTCTTTGAATTCGACCTTTGGGAGATTTCTACCCTCTTACATTCAAAACCTATGAACCCCGAACCTTCAAATTGCTAATGACATTTATGATTGGATAAATTTAACGATTTGAATAATTATTGTCATTTTCCAGGTGATAAATTCCATCAAAATTTTTAATAATCTCTTTGTAAACAAATCTATACGAAAACAGATAGATTTTATAAAGCTATTTGAATTTCAAAATCATTTTTCCATTTACAATTAAAAAAATTTCATTCAGTGAAGAGCTTAAAGACTTCTCTTGTTATAGGTAGGATAATCTTATTTCCTTAAGGATTATGACACCACAAAAAGTTGCAAGGAAGATCGATAGACCAGATTTCATAATATAGGGAAAATCTAAACCAGCTTGGAAGCCTAATAAACTAATAAAGGGACAAAATATGGAAGGGAAGGGATAAATAAACAAAAGTGGGAGAAAGAATGTGTAGAGTGCAAATCCCCAAAGTACTAAGTCTTCGAAGTAAGAGATTTGGTGTCGTGTTTCCTTTTCATTTGGACGGTTGATATTTACTTGTGAACTATGGGCTTCATGCGTTCCGAGATGCATAACAACACAAATCCCCGAAGTACTAAGTCTTTGAAGTAAGAGATAAGGTGCAATGTGTCCTTTTGATTTGGACAACTGATATTTAATTCATAACTTTGGGCTTCGTGTGTTCTAAGATGCATAACATTGCAAACCTTCTAGAGTGCAGGATCTCCTGACACATGTCCAATTCAATCAACGGTACAGATGAACTCTGGGCTTCAGAACTTCAAGATTTATTTACTCATCACTTCTTTCTTCCTCCTAGAATACGAGATCACCGAATACAAAGATCATCTGACATGTGTCCTCTGCTTATATCGACGGACATGAATTGAATGAAGTTCGCTCTATCTTCTCTACATGTGACCAAAAGTTGTGACCTCGGCTTAACCTTTGGTAACTTATCTCACTTTGAAAGATCGACAGTCATTATTTAATGGTCCGTGGAGATCATCGGCTGAGAACGATTGTGGAGGGGGAAGTTTCATGGGGTATAATTTTGAAAGGCAGTCCCACAATTTAAAACGCGGGTTTCTCTCAGGGCTATGTGGAATTACCAAGTGCATTGTGGGGAGAAATGCGGGTAACCTAAAAACCACCTCCTCATGCCCCCACAAAATAAAAAAGTGTAAAAGGACTCAACACCTGTCCTTTTCCCACTCTATAATTCATCATCTAGCCTGTCACACTCGCTACATGTCACTTACCCTTTCTATCCCTACCACCCAAATCCTTGCATCCACTCATCCCACCTCCTTATTTTACACTTGTCCCCACGTCAACCTATTCGTGAATATTAACTCTTCCCCATAATTGTTATCCATCCCATAATGATCTATCATTGAGCTACCTGTCCAGTTACCACCCCCACATATTCAACTACAATTCTTTATCCGAGTAAACACATTTGAAGGGACAGGTGGCAACAGAATCAAATGGAAAGGGATGTAAGCCAATGATTGTGGTGTCCCTAGTGTAAATGTGTACCCAGTCCAAATAATAAAGTAAAATGAGTGCATATGCATGCAAATGAAGAGATAGATGAAGAGCCAGAACATAAAATCAGAACTCAACAATATCTGCATGTTGTTAGTTCATTCAGATTGTATCCTATTGTAGGAAGTCCAATGGTTTTCAGTTGAGACAATTTTTGTATAAATAGATAGATTTTAGATCTATTCATGGTTTCTTCTTTCCAAATGTAAAAGAGAAACTCTTTTGATTATTAATACAAGTGTAGATAGACATTATAAGTTTCATTCAATTTGAGTTATGTGTTTCCTCTGTGTTTCCATTTGTATGAATTTATTTCCATAATTCTTGAAGAGTGAATGATTGCAATTTAGTATTACATCTACTGTGATCATATTATATCAACAGTTCATTCAACAAAGATATTTTCCTGTTTTATTACTGTGAGTAAAAAAAGACCCATGATCTGTGTGAATTACTTTATTGGTATATCTTGTTCAAGGGTGCATCTTCTACTTTCCTTCTACTGCAGACAAGGTGAGACTTATCTGTAATTGATACATGACTTTGTTTTAATAGTTTTGTAAATCATTTAGACATCATTTGACATTATAATTGCGACTCAGAGAATGAGATACAACCTATGTACTATCTTATTATTAATTTCATTTAAAGATTATTTCTCATAAAAATGAAGGTAGAAAAAACACTTACAAAATACTTCATTTTAAATCTTTGATGCCTGACATTATTCTTTGAGCCTTAGAATTAATCTCAGGAAAAACAAGGCATTCATGCAAGATTCCCATCACTGGAATGAAGTGTTAGAGATAATAAGTAATCCTCATTTATCTACTTTTAAAAACTTATCACTTGATGAAAAACTTTTCAAACTAAATGCAGGTTTAGTTGAAAAAAGAGAGGTTAAAGAGGCTAGAATAAAATAAGAGATCAATTTAAGAGAGGAGGAAGAATTCAAATGCATCCATGATAAGAAAGCCATATTATTGAAAGAAAATGAACTCAATGGAATATAGAATAGGAATTGTGTTATTTCCCTCCATTTATAAACATTTGAATATTTTTAATTTTGATGGTTAATTTGTGAAAGTTGGAAAAAACATTTATTTGAAAAATTATTCATCATAAACATAAATGATGATGAATATTCCTGTAAATATTATTTTTATTTAATTTATTTTACTAGAAACAAATTGATTAGAGAATCTAGTTAAAAAGAGTAAATATTTATTCCATGGGAGAGTCAAAAGGGATAAAAACCACCAGAGCAAATATTTTCCATGAGGACAAGTGCAAACCTACTCCAAAATATCTGGGATGTTACAGAAAAAAATAGCCCAAAGTTAGTGTTATAGAAAGATTTGCCTCACCCCATGCAGTCTTGCACAGAAGACCTTTTTCCATTTCCCCATGCAGAATTTGAATCCCTTTTTGAAAATCCCATAGCTAAAACTACATTCTTTCCACATATACACACCTTGCCTAGTATGCAACATGCATATATGTAAGTTGCACCACTACAGCTCGTGTACATTAGGAAATGTGCCCAAAATTGAAAAATAGTGTCAAGTTTCCATGTCATGACAGGAGATCAATGATCCTTGACCTTCCATATATTGGAAAGTTTTGAATCAGCCCTTCAGTTCCACTTGAAGACTATAAATGGGCCAGTTCCAAGCTATGGAAAAGAGGAGAAAGAATTCAACTTTGAGAGAAAAGTTACTGTGGAGGAATTATTCACTTCACATTGACTCTGCATCCCTTTATCCTTTAAGTTTTAACATAGTGTTCAGCCCCCAAACTCTTCCCTTATTGATTGAGAAATTCATTGTCTCTCCTATATGAGTTTTCCTTTGGTGGAGGATTGAAATGGTGGAGGCCCAACTGGAAGGAAATTAGTTTCTCAATTTCGAACCACGCTGACACAAAATTCTGTAACTTATTCACTTCTAGTGATTATATCTTAATAGAAATACGCTTTTCTTGTCCAATTGATATCTTGCAAATATTTGAATTATTATTCCATGGGCGTATTTTTTATGAATGTTGATGGATTGTGCTATTGAATGTGATAACATCATATATTATCACCATATGGTTTCTTTTATTGGTTGTTGAGGACTAGTTGCAGGTATATTTCTTTGGATCAATTGTTGAACAGTGGACTTCATTGAACGTATGGAAGAGGTAGGCCTTTTATCTTGTCTTGCTAGCATATTTGTTTATATATTACATAATTGATAATAGAATTGATATCTATAGTCATTTTCGTCTGTTGTCGTTTGCCCCTAACCATAGAGAGATTTTCCTTGTAACAGAATTGGATACCATACTGGGGATAGAATCTTCTTTTTTCTAGGATTTGGAGTGTTTTTCTCCTTAGATTGCTCTCGTTCATATTGTGTTTCTTATCATATGATTTCTAGATAGCCTTTGCTCCCTTTGTTTTTGAGTCTTTTATCCTTATCCTTAGCCTAGCTGTGTTTTTGACACATATACGTGGGTTTTTTCTTGATAGTCATGCTTATACGAGTGTTGTCCTTTTGCAAGTTCCATACATATACACTTTTCCCTTGAACAGTTGCGTACATCAACCTATTTTTCCTGTTTGTTGGGTTTGGTGGTTGCTAGGTAGGTTTTGATGATTGTTGAGTCTTGTTGGGTCTCTGTAGTGTTGTTAAGTGTCTGTAGGATGACAGGAAACCTATCTTTGGTTGAATTTTGGGTGGTGCCTTTCTCATCATCTTTTCATTTTGATTGTCCTTGTAAATTTGGATGGATGTTTTTCTTCTTCGTATCCAACTTAGGTTTTCTCTGTCTATACACAACAGAGTCTTTATATATTAAGTTGTTGTTCATTCCATGCATTTTCATTTTTATTATATTGAAAATACAAAAATGATAGGCACTTTACATTGATTTCCATTTTGATCTCTTGAGTCTTTGTCATTTATCTTAGTGCATATAAAGAAAGATTGCATTTTTATTTAGAATTGCAAAATTGAATTGAAAATCACATTTTTAAGAAGCATATTATTTATTGAAAATTGAAGTTAGGACTTTGCATAGTTTTCATATTCATTTACTTTACTTGTTGAGTCATAACATCACTAGTTTCACAACTGCACCTTTTTAGTAATAAAGGCCATTAAAATTAACACTTTAATTTAAAATTGATTAGTAGCGATTTTACTTTCTAGGGTGCATAAAATAGCTTAGGATTTAGTGCCTTGGAATAGGATTTTGTGAGTAAACTTCTCCAAGGCTATTAAATCAACATATGTGTCTGACTAGGGGAGTGGAGAAATCCATTGTATAATCGATAATATCAGGAGGCTCTTCTTACACTATAGTTAATCGAAGGGATATCCCCCCGATACCTTCTTAGCGTCAAAGATATTTTTAGGGATCTATTTGTATATGGAGATCTTTCTAGTTCCCTTACCTTTGTGAGAGGCGGTACTTTCAAGGTTTTGGGCTTTGCTACCATGCCCATACGATGGAATTGACTTATGACTACTCTCCTGTGCATCGGTTATACCATGGTTTCTTAGTTGCTTCACTCAGGTGCCACATAGGTTACTTGCAGGGGTTATTCTATACGTACCCTGGGTCAGATAAGAGTTAGACATAACACAACCTTTATGGAGGATTACCTCTCTGGGGGGGTCTGACTGTCTAGTTTTCAAGTCCATGAGGGACCTTATAACTGATTATGTTACCTTCGATATTTAGTAGGGAGTCTCGGGCCCCCCTTGGGAGAGGCATACCTACTTTAGGAAGGGAGGCCCCTTTCAGCCACTTTATCCTGTTTGTGTGCATATTGGTCGTTTGATTATTTTTTGGTGTACTCTTTGATTATTAGTAGGCCTTTAATATTTTATATTATGTTTTGAGTTGTCATTATCATGGATAGTGGAGTTACTATGACTCCCTCCTTTACTTCTACCCCCCCATGAAGTTCACTTATGTCATGGAGATGAATCCATCCACTTTTCATAATGGTATGCAAAATTATGACACTCAGTCCATGCCTTGGGTCTTTGATTATTTTCCTATTGATATGACAAAAATACCTTCACCCGTCCCATCCTCTCCTTAGCCCACTTATATGAATACTAGCATTGGATCTGGGGGAACCATGGCCCCTCCGTCTACATCTTTATTTGATAGGAGTCATGCCCCTCAACTAACTCTCACTATGGGAGGTTAGAACCTACCCTATTACAGATCTAGTCCTAGATATGTTTTTTCAGGAGCCAACACTCAAATGGGTGGTTATTCTACTTATTACACCCCATCTATGTATCCTTCATCCGCCATGCTAGTTCCTATGAACACTTTTCACATGGTGGGTCCACTTGGTGGAATCAGTTTTACGGTTCAGGCTACCCTCTTCATGAAACCCCTTCACATGGGGGAAACATATATCCTCACTTGAATAATCCTTATCATACTTTTGTCTCATCGTAGACATATGCCTCAATGATGATTCTCATACAAACCTTTATGGATCAATTAGGTGGAGGATACTACCCTTCCGGATATGGACAAGGTGTAAACTAAGACCCTTCCTAGCCTGAAATGTTTCAAAATCAATCTTTCCTGGGACCTTGGTATCAAATGCCACAACCCACCACCAATAGTCTAGTCACTACCAGTCATATTAGGTCTCCATTACCAGCCTTTTCAAGTCATGTTGAAGACCCACAACCAACCGTTGCTAGTCATGCCAGGGACATCACTCTAGTTGCCATGAGTCATATAGATGTCACATATCCAACCTTTGTACATCATGTGGAAGATGAATCTCTCCTCTTCCAGTCACACTGAGAGCATGTTGCCATAAGTTGTAAATGAATATGGGGGAATTCATATGATTGAGAAGCCTAGACGTCTCAGATGTAAGCCCATATTCCTTTGTAGGACTTATGAAGGAAATCACCTTACTCATTTGTGTCCTGCTACTGTTGGGATACCAGAAGTGTGGTTCTCACCTGAGGACCCTTCAGGTTTTGAGGCGTCTATGGTTTCCCCACACCCTGCTTCTTTGTTGATTGACATGACAGTTATTCCATTGCAATCCTCTTCTGATCAGACCGCCATTGTCGAGGATGATGTGTCTCATGTCCCTGTTATCAAGCATCCTATTCAACCTAGAATTTAATAAGTGGTTGTACCAATGCAATCTCTGGTCAACACAACTCTCCTTTTGGAGGGTGATGCATCCTTCAACCATGTCGTTAGAATTTCTCATAATCCACCTTTTGAACAAGAGAGAGTTTTACTCTGCCCAAGTACTCTCCCTTCATGTCATGGAGAAGTTCCCTTTGATTGGGATCATCTTGTGTTGTATCGAATGCCTCTAACTATGTCATTTCAAGTAAGAGACATTATCCGATATATCACAAAGACGGTCACCTATGCTATCACTTTATGCTCCTTTACTTGGAGATATTTGGGTTTTACCAAGATTGTGTCGGTTATTCATAAGATACTGACATTTCATAGAAGCCCAATACGGGAGCCTTTCCCTCCCCCGTGACATGCCACCTAGAAACTCCCAAGTGAGTCTGATTTAAGCTCTTTTCCGACTTGTCTAAAAGAGAAAATATTTTCGAGTGAATTTCTCCCTTTCACACTCATTAAATTGGGCTTGAAAGGTCGTTATTCTTAGTTAAGCTCTTTTTCGACTAGTTTTCAAAAAGAGAAAAGATTTCTGAGTGAACTTGTATTTTTCACACTCGTAAATTGGATTTGAAAGGAAGTCTATTTGGTACAATTTTATACATTTTTCACACCAAGTATACTAAGATTGAGAAAAGGGAATTTTTTGTTGTTRATTTGTGATTGCATCRCATGCTCTTGCTTGTAGTATTGAGCCTATAGTYGGTTCTCTCTTTGTGTTAAAACCATTTTCYGCAACAGTTTTTCATCCTCAACCAASTAGATCCTCRTTTATATCCTTTTCAACTTGACACCCTATACCCAGGAGGGAACATTCTCCCGAGTTTCCATCTCCCTCATTCACCTCCTTACATTAGGCATAGGTATGTTCCACTGCTGGAACTAGTTTTGCTTACTTCCSACACTCGTTTCCTCCTTTGTATCATAACATTCATTTGACTATGAAAAAACTAAAAATGAYAGGTGGGAAGGGAKTATTATCTTATATTGGCAGCAGTCGTGTCACCTTTGAACATAGAAAAAAGTTATTGAGTCCACTTTTCATCATAATTTTTGGTTTCACATGGCCTTAGGAAGATGAGCTCATTACAGAAAGTTTTCTCCACTGACTGGTTACTCTTCCAATCCCTATGGAGAGTTTAAGTGATGCCTCTTGCATCTCATGGTTTCATCATTGAGTCTATGTTTCCAGAGTCTTCCATATGTCTCATGCTCTTTTTCAAAGGATGTCTATCAACCTATGTCACCCATTCCTTAGAACTCTTGACTTTGCATGTTGGCGATACCCTCAGTTTTTCTCATAATCACATGATGATGTAGTCTTATTACGCAGATTGGTTCTACTTTCATCATTGGTAGGTATCTTTGAACCCAACAGTCAACATTTCATCATTGGTCATTGACTGGGTGGTTTCCTTTGTGTTCGAAGGCAAGAAATATATTCACACATTGGGATTCGTGCAATGTCATGGATGCCATTATCCTTATTGGTGGTTTCCTCTCCTTTGTCAGCAATTTTCCTCATTGGCTCTTATTTAGAGGGTCTTTTTTGTGTATCTCTTACACTTGACACAAGTGAAAGACACACAGAGTCATTGCTTCATGAACATGTTCTTCGTCTGATTTCCTCCAAATCATGAAGCTCCTGCTTTGTACGTCATTATGAATGATCAGAGATGACTTAGTGTTGTCCTTTCAACAGTTTTCCTTCCATTGACTTCAACTCATCTATTCTGGAAACGAGACCTAGATTCCTATAATTACCTAGAGTATTGCAGTCATTAGTGGTAGGTTCTCTCACCATCGACAGTTGGGAATACATCAATGTCTCTTGATCGATGGATTCTTGAAGTGTTCAACCTCGAATCCTTTAGTCACACTTGTAAGAATGTACTCGGTGCCTTTATACCTACTTTCATCATCGATATGTTGCCTCACATTTGTTAACAATATACCTCAATGATCGGTAATCAAACGAAGTCTCATTGTGTTCGACCTCAACTCCTTTATTCACACGATGTAGACTTGCACCTTTGGAAGATTCTATAGAAGACTTGAAGACATCAGTATGTGGCTACAAATTTCCTTATTTGTTGCTTCATTTTCATTGGACCAGTACCTATGTGACTTCAGTGATCATGGGATATCAGATTGTACTCCATTGTATACATATATCTTCAGATTTATTTTGAGACTGGCTCTACTGGGCCTTGTTCGTGACTATGACAACCTTTGGCATGTAACCACAGTTGTGTTTGCATATTCATGACCATGAACAATTGTTTGGTATATTTCCACATGGATATGTAGTGTAATTTAAATTGGAATCCATGTATGAAAACTCAATACAGATTGTAATGAGCAACTAGTTCTTCCAGTTGGGTCCCCATTACTCCACTTCTAGGTTTTTATAATCTATTTCCAAATTCGCATATACTCCTATGAACTCACACATTAGGGGGAATCTTTTATACCAAGATTTGCCTCACCCCATGCAGTCTTGCACAGAAGGATTTTTTCACTTTCCCCATGTAGAATTTTAATCCCTTTTTGCAAATCCCAGAGATAAAAATACAATTTTTCCACATATACACACCTTGCCTACTATACAACATGTGTATATGTAGGTTGCACCACTACAACCCATGTACATTGGAAAATGTGCCCAAAATTGAAAAATAGTGGTGGGTTTCCATGTCACGACATGACATCAATGATCTTTGGCCTTCCATATACTGGAAACATTCTGATTCGTACCTTCAGATCTACTTGAAGGATATAAATGGGCCAATTTCGAGCTATGGAAAAGAGGAGAAAAAACTCAAATTTGAGAGAAAAATTACTCTGGAGGAATTATTCACTTCACATTGAGTCTGCATCCCTTTATCTTTAAGTATGAACACAGTGTTCAACCCCCAAGCTCTTCCCTTATTGATTAAGAACTTCATTGTCTCTGTTATATGAGCTTTCCTTTAGTGGAGGATTGAAGTGGTGGAGGCCCAACTAGAAGGAACTTAGTTTCTCGGTTCTGAACCATGCCGACATGGAAGTCTGTAACTTATTCACTTATGTTAATTATATCTTAATAGAAATACTCTTTTCTCGTCCAATTGATATCTTGAAAATATTTGAATTATTATTCCATTGACGTATTTGTTATGAATTTTGATGGGTTATACTATTGAATGTATTAACATCATATATTATCACCATATGCTTTCTTTTCTTGGTTATTGAGGACTAGTTGCAGGTATATTGCTTTGGGTCAAGTGCCCAATGGTGGACTTCATTGAACGTATGGACACATTAGGCCTTTAATATTGTCTTGCTAGCATATTTATTTATATATAGCATACTCAAGAATAGAGTTCATTTTTGGAGTCATTTCCATCTATTGTGGTTTGCCCCTAGCCATAGAGAGATTTCCCTCATAACAGTTAGGTCAAGAATATTCCCTAGGGTTAGGGATGAGGTTAACTTGAAAAAGACCTAGGAAAACTTCTCATGATCATTATTATTGGTAAAACAAGAGAGGAAAATAAAAAAATATAGAGGAGGTAGGACGTTGCTAAGTAATTGTGAGAAGGAATTGAGTTTGATGGTTCCAAGAAAGAACCAAACTCTGGTATTTTATCTGGAAAAGGTTATATAATTTCTAGTCCCTATGGAACAAATATTTAGGCTTAAGGGTGACAAGAACAATCAATCATGGATATTCTTGTCTATGGTTGGGAAGAACTATATTTTGTCTTCAATTTGTCCCAGAAATCTTCATGCAATATCATATATGTTTACTTTCCTTAAACTTGTTTTTATATTTCAGAATGACCAATATTTGTAGTAGGGTTTAAATGTAAAAGAATTTTTATATTTTTGAGTTATTAGATTTAGATGCAGTATAGAAAAGATTTATATATTGTTGAGTTAATAGATTGGAAATTTGTCAAATAAAAGATATGTTTAAATATATTTCTAATAGTATCCAAGATTGTATATTTAATTTTATTGTTGCTATCGCTAGATTAAGTATATAATAAGAGATTGTACTACTCATTAATTATTTTACAAGTTTTCTCTCATGACAGGTCGACGGTTAAAAAGTGAATTATCCAACCACAGTTCTCCTCCTATTAATTCTCGTCATTTTCACATTGCAACCATCGTTTCAATAGATACAATGTTCAAAAGGTAATCATTAGTCTATTTTATTAAAGTAAGTGTAGTTTAACATGATATAAATATCATGAAGAACCATATAGTTATTGATCATAAATTTCACACTTCTTGCGGTCTATACATCTGTAGGATGTATCACAATGTTTGTTTTAAACCCTTGTAATCCAAGTATTGATCTACCGATTAAATTTTCCATACCTAAATGCTTAATTACCTACCCTATTATTTCTGTTTACATGCATTACTTGTAATATTTATACAATATAAAATCTAATTGGATTCCACTTCATCCGAAAATTCCCATTGTTCACAAGATTTATTTCCTTAGTCAAAATCAAGCGCTTACATATAGTAATGACTACCACCATTCTTGTTAAAGAGTCTTAAGTGAGGAGGATCGAGCTCTATTCATTACAATGTTCATAAACTGCATTTAATCTTGTATATAAGTTATTATATACAAAATATGATTAGTAGAGCTTGTATACAAATTACACAGTTGTGGATCTGAACAATAATGTTAGTATAGACTTCAGTCTTATCATAAATATGGTTTCTCATGCGTTGTATTCACTTTAATGACTATAAATAATTGCTAATTTGAATCCTCATAGGATTCTTTACCCTCATCTTATTTCACTTGTATTATATGTTTTATTAATTCTTGATACCTGAGCATGAGAATTTATATGTAACATCACGTTTCACTCATCACACTTTTAGCGACTTATTACTTGAGGACACTTGCGAGAAAGTGATCTGGCTGACACATGATTATTTTTGTTGACTATGAGTTATATTATATGACCATGATGTTGTTGTGTTATTATGTTAATTTCACATGTATATGTATTGGAAAATCTTATTAACTAGTTCACTTGAGTGTGCAGAACACATGACAGGTTAGGAATGTTGATGGCATCAATGGACTTACTTGGAATCAGGATTGAGTTAAGGAGTGGATCATATTTTATTTTATTATTTCATTTTACCCACATGTGATGATATATTATTGGTTACATTACGATTTATGTATATGGATTATTGACACTATTTTTGTGAGTGAATGTAGGCTTGAAAATGCTTGCTAATCTGAATCACATAAGGAGTAAACGAGTCATGCACAAAAACCATAAATTTGAGGGAGAGGTGTGATAGCATCCCTGTCACATCCTACTAACACTCCTACTGTAACCTGAACTGTAGTTTAATGATTACCTATTTCGAGAGGCTCACGATGCTGTGAGGGCGTAATTAGATAGTCTCTCACAAATATTTTAAGGGGCATGCAATAAGTATGAATCCTTATTCCTTAGAATTCTTTAGTCTCTCACAAAGTCAACCAAATGGAGTGTTGACTACAAGGGTCAGACAACTTCCAAAACTAGTGAAAGGAGAGTGGCACCCTTCGAGCACAAAGGTGCGTCTTGAAGGGAACGTCATGTGATTAAGATGCGAGACAATAAATCTAGATGAACTAGAAAATTAATAAAATGATTAGACCTTGATAGGACAGAGTATTAATTAATTAGTAAATTATAAACTTAGAATCCTTACTAGACTCTAAGCCTAAATCTAGGCTAAGTCTACATCTAAATTTAAATAATCGATTAAATAAAATATGAAATAATTTAGAAGATTTGAGATAAAATCAAACTTTAGGAAAAGAGGGAATAAAAATTTGAAGGTTGTGAAAATTGCATATGTGTGCATAAAAATAATAAAATGTATTTTTAAAATAGAAAGAAATAAAATACAAGAGAATAGTTGTACACATATAATAACATCTTGAGTCAAACTGTCATTAAATATAACTAAAAGAACACTCTTAATCCAACTCTAACTAACATCTAGTTAGGGGATACTCATGAAATGATAATTTGGGGAACAAAAGAACAACTAAGAGAGAAAATAGGAACACATTGGGGAATTGAGCGAAAACAACTTTTTGAATAAAACAAAAAGGGTAAATACATGTGCAACTTGGGGAGAGTGTTGGGTGAGTAATCATTTAATTTAATTATTAAAAATGAATTAATTTTGCATGAGGACAAGTGTTAGTATTGTTATGCTGCTAAAATTTGGTTTGACTGTGTTTTACTTGTGAGAGTTGAGAGTTGGGATTTCAATGTTGAGAAAGAGTAGAAACTCTTCCTTGCAAGGAAATCTTGGAGCTATTGTTTTTCTGGTTTCTTGTGTGTGGCTCATTTGTGGCTTAGAGGGATAAGGGGGAAGAAGAATACCCCTAGTGTTGGCTGGGAGGTACCTGTGATGTTCTAATCTTAGCGAGTGGGAGTAAAGAATGAATGAAAACCCACGTTGAAGGACATCATCAATTCTTCATCTTCATTTGTTTCAATATTATATTTTATGAAAATTTAAATTGAAATAAGAGTGAATTTTTTATATTAGCTCTTAAATATCACTACAGAACCGTTTTGTAATTCTAGAAATATTGTATATTAGAATTTTTTAAAATCGCTGCAGAAATGCATTGTAATCTGAAAACCAGAATTTTTAAAATCGCTACAGAATCGTTTTGTAATTCTCGAAATATTGTGTATTAGAATTATTAAAAATCGTTGTAGAATTGTATTGTAATACGAAAACTAGAATTTTTAAAATAGCTACAAAATCGTTTTGTAATTCTTGAAATATTATATATTAGAATTTTTAAAATTGGCTGCAGAATTGTATTGTAATCTGAAAACTAGAATTTTTAAAATCGCTATAGAACCATATTGTAATATGAAAACTATAATTTTTAAAATTGTTGCAGAATAATTTTACAATTATGGAAATATTGTGTATTAGAATTTTAAAAAAGAATCGCTGCAAAACTGTATTATAATCTGAAACTAGAATTTTTAAAATTGCTAGAGAACTGTTTTGTAATTCTGGAAATTAAATTGCTATGTTCACTGTAGATTCAATACGTAATCTAGATATTAAATTTATATGGTCACTGCATTATAGTTACAGAATTATGGAAGTAGAATTGGGTGTTCATTGTAGAACTATGATGTAGTCTAGAAATTAAAGTTTATCTGGTCGCTGTAGAATCATTATACAATTCTGGAAACTGAAAAAAGAAATTGTATTTTCGCTATGGTTTCATTATGCAAATTGAATATGGAAATTTTGGAGTAGTAATTATTAATGAAAATATCACTACCGAATTGTATGCCTAATTTAGAGGATGTTTAGCATCTCTCTTGAGATCGCAATGATTCGTTTTATGGAAAATTATTGATTAATATCTGAAAAACTCATTGTTGTAATTGTTGGAAACGCTTATTAAGACAAAGGTATATAAGAATATAACCTATCGAATAGTAGTTGATACTATTACGGTTGTAGAATCAAATTTTATTAAATTTTAGGTTTTGTTAAAATTAACGAAACAAGCCTAGTGATAAGTATAAAATCGTAAGATAGCTTAGAACTTTATCAATTATTTTAACAGATTCTTGTGACATGGTCACCTTAAGAGCGAACAACCTTCATCTAGTTATTGATTATAACAAAATGAAACAGATTTCACCGGACTTGGAAAAAACGAAAACCAGATTAGTGACATCGAATTGTATATTTTAACTTTACTAGTATTTTTTTTTCTAATTACGATTTTTGTTAAAATTAGAACCTTGCACAATCTTGTAATTGTTTCCATCTATACAATAATCTTGGATAGATTTTGACTCTAGGGTTCCTTTTTACTTAAAGAGTGCAAGGATAAAGTTCAATTGTTACATGTGAATTAATTAACCACTAGAATATCATCCACTCTTGGATTTAAGATGATTATAATCCCCATGAATAAGATGAGAGGTAAACTAATTGATTTACCTTAGAGATAAAAGCTTATATCCCTTATTTAGAACATGGGTTGGTAATGTTTTTATTAGTAGAATCTTTTGCATATGGTAGTATCTTTAATAAATAAATAGAATGAATGACTAGATTCACAAATTAAGTTAATGAGTAAATTATAATTATAATATATTTGATAATCTCTACAACTTTTGAACTATGTTCCAATTAGTTTACAAAGGGTTGATTTCTTCTACGTGTTAAAAATTTAATGGATAAAAGAGTCATACCTATATTTTTAGTAGTTAGAATCTATGGATGAAAAGTGATATCATTGCACTAAATTTTCATTACGATAATTGATATATGGATTTCCATTTATCTTGTTACTATTTTAGAATACAACTTTTATTCTTGAATACCCTTACTTCGTAAATACTTGAAATCACATTATGTAGGTTTGGAAGAATTAGTTAAACATCATGATGCATAGGAAGTAGTTACTAATCAATATTTCAATGAGGGGTATCATGATTGATTGAAAAGAATAGATAATTTAGTACTATCTGGCTAGAGGATTTAATGTATGGATTGTCTACATTCTTATTAAGTGGAATTTCTTGTTATTCTTCATAATAAGGGTTATTTTATGTTTCTTTCTCAATTATATTTGAGTATTTCTTAAACTTTTGCTTAAGCGTAGTATATTATTATTTTGTTCCATGAAGAATTTATGGTTTAGTATTGTTGTTGATTTTAGTCTTGAATTTTGGAATACGATTCGGGTTATGGGAATTAGATACCTTTTTGTTCCTCAGAATAGTGACCAGTCCTGATACCTTAATTGGTCAAAATCAATCAGATGAATCATGGACTTGAGCATTGATTATGTGTCTTGGAGGTCCTAACTTTGCAGGATAGGTTGGGAAGGTAGACATCTTTGTTATCTTTATGTGATATGGCTGAGATTTGAATAACAATGATGTTGTATCCGAATCTTGTTGTGTAGTTATATAGATGAGAATAAAATGTGTAAATATTGATGTATGTTATTTTTACATAACACTTGTCCTTACTGATGTTTCAAATAAATTTACCACTATTGTTTTCACTTACATTTATGTCTTAACAGAGGGGTTATTACATTATATAAGTGTCATTATGAATATTCTAGGGTTTGGTGTGGTGTGGGATGTAACATCCTGCTCTTGTGCACACCTGATTGGACTTATTCTTTGAGGACACTTGCATGCAAGTGATTTGGTTCATTATATGATTGACTATTTTGATTATGGATTATGACGTTGTTGTGGATCTGATGATATGTTGATTTGTTGTATTTATATCGACATGTTCTATTGACTGGTTTTGGATGATTTTGTACGAATCTGGACCATTTGAGGATGTCGATGGCATCAATGGACCTCCTTGGACTTTGGATCGAGTCAGGGAGTGGATTGTTATGGTTTGAGTTTTTTTTTATATTGCATATGACATATGATTAGTATATTATGATGATGACTTTGGTCGCTAACACATTTCGTTGATGGATGCAGGCTGATGATAGCTTGCTAACCAGAATCACATAGGAGTAAATGGGCCATGCACCGCAACCAGAGACATTAAGGGAGAGGTGTGACAACATCCCTGTCATAGCCTACTAGTACTCGAGTCATGTCTTGAACTGTAGGTTAACGATTCCCTAGTTTGAGAGATCCATGATGTCGTGAGGGCAGAATGTGACAATCACTCACGATCATTTTAAGGGGAGCACAATAAGGAAGGGTGCTTATTCCTTAGAGTCCCTTAGTCTCCCACATGGTCACTTGACGTTGTGTTGACTCCAAGGGTTTCATGTCTACCAAAATCAGTCAAAAATTCAAGTGACACCCTTGGAGCACGTTGTGCATATTGAAGGGCACGTGACGTCAAAAAAACATGAATGTAGGCGATTGGTAGCCTTGGAGAACGTAGTGCATCTTAAAGGGCACGTCGTGATTTTAACACTTGTAAGTTATTGAACTTAACACCTAGAAAACTATGTCTCCCTAGGACTTTGTCGGCCTTAAAATGAATGTTTCATGAGTAAATATTGACAATCATAATTTCCCTTAAAAACATTTTCCGATCCTAGTGAATTTAAAAGCCTAGGTCTAAGTAGGGCATGGGAACAAAAAATAAATAAAAGGGCATTTACCCAAGGGGGGAAGAAAAGATTTCAAATATAAATAATTAAATTAAAATTTTAATGAAGGATTAAAAATTTTAAAAGTTTAATTGATGGCTAAGAACAAACTTGCTAATTCAGAAACTAGACCAAAAAGGGGAAACTTAAAAAAAGGGGAAACTTAAAGAAAAAGGGGGATGTGGAACATAGTAGGAAATCTAGTCCTTGGAACCTTCTAATTTTGAACTCAACTAGGATTTAGGAAAGGCGATAGTCATTTAAGAAATGTAACGGAATAAAAGGGACATCGATTAGCATTTATAGGAATGCTTTTAGGTGGGTGAGGAAAATTGTCAAGTTAAAATATTTAATTAAATAAATTCTGGTGCAACTAAGGGATCGAGTGACAAGTGTATGGGGGAGAATTTTCCTAATTTAAATTTTAATAAAAATAATTTAATAAGGGTTAGGAAACTAATCACTATAAAAAATATATAAAAAAGATGGTGAAGGAGGAGAATGGATCACGACTAGTATGCGTAAGGTTATGCTTTCGGATTTCAATTTTGACTGCATTTTTTTTGTGGGAGTTGGGATACCCAACTCGGATAACGAGTGGTAGATCGACCTTGTGAGGCGAGCTAGGAGCTAGTTTTCTATAGTTGGGAGTGTAGCCCCTGTGCAGCTCAGGAGGATCAGGGGGAAGAAGACTACCCTTAGCGTTGGTTGGGAGGTACTGATGAGGTCTCAGCAGTTAACAAACAAAAGCTAGACAGAGTGCAAACAAAAGCTAGACAGAGTGCAAGTGCAGGACACCAAATTTAGTATTGTCATCGTCAGGCACGTTACTCAGGGTGAAACTGTTATTTGTATTGTGATTAATTTATACTTGCATTAGTCATATGCCATTCTTGTTAGGAGTCTCTGGCATATGTATTGTTATGATAATTGCAACAAATGGATTGTGGATCTCAGTATATTGTAATCTGAAATAAAGATAAAGCTATTCTCTTTATACATTCAGTGGACGATCTATTGTGTTAGTAATAATTTGATTTTTCTTTCTTTCGCGGGTAAGAAGTTGGTCGTTCAGATATTATATAGCCAGAAGGTTTTTTTCTCCTCCATCTTTTTGACACGCAGACTGTGATTACGCCCAGTTCGCTCCGTCCCTTTTTATTTTGTTATTTGGGATCATATTTAACATGGTGCCTAGAGCCTTCGTCCACCCTCCTTTTAATTGTCTCAACCACGATTTACTGGTGTTCCTTAGTCCTTGTCCTTCCTTTATGCAGCCAAAACATTGCTTCACTGCTCTGTCATTCTTGCGCATCACTCTCTGCTGTTGTAATGCTTACCCAAATCGTTTTTGGCCCCAGCCTCTCTGCATTCCTAGAAACTTCCCAACGACCTTGGGCGATGTCCTTCAGATATTTCTAATGTTGAGTTATAGCTACATGTACTCCTATCCTTCTAGCAGTGCCTCAACAATTTCATTATCCTCTACGTCCCACCGGTGATCTGCCTCTGCGATGAGTTTTGACTGTGCGTTTTTTTTAATCCATGGTAGCGTCCCTTAGTCTCTTGCTCGACACGAGATTCATGCCTTCTCTCTGTGCAGTGTGTCTCTCCTTGCTGGCTTGGATGGACGCTAGTACGTTGAGGGGAAGAACAGACAATATTCGTTTGATCGGTCTTTTTTAAGACTGCGTTTTGCTAACCCGGTGGATCACCATTCTTCGTCCCTGTTACACTCTGAATCCTTTCATCTTTGCGGTTATGGGAGCGTTGAGATGAACGTTTCTCCCCTCCCTCTACACATGATCAGTTACGCTCACTGGAACTGGTGGCTGAGCATGTCTAGGATGCTTTATTCCTTTCGATTTTCTATTTTATTATTCAATTGACTGTATCCCCAGTCTTAATTAAATCCTGGAGGCGTGAATTGATTCTGTCAGTTTTAATTTAATCCTATCAGGTTATATTTATTTCCGTTAGTTTTGATTAGTTAAATTAAGTTAATTCTGTAAAGTATATTGTTAGTGTTGGCTAAAACTTAGAGATGGATGGTCGATAATCAAGTATCCATTTAAAAAAAAATTAAAATATTCTCCTTATATCCCTTACCTACCCTTAGCACCCACTTTATGTTTTTACATCCTTTATGGCGATCTACATCCTTAGAAAAATGAAGGTTGTTGTTCAGAAATTATAAGAATTTCTCTACAAAGAAATCCATGTCTATTGTACTAGCAATAACCTTTAGAATGCCAACTACCGAACTGTTTGTGAAAACCTTGTTCCTCCCGTTTAAATTATTTATGTCTTGAGTATATTACAACTATTTGGGATCCAATTTTCGTTTTTTAAATTTTTTATTATATTTCCTTTCGGCTTGCATGCGTTTCTGATTTAAGCAGTGAAGCACCCCAATCCTTCAGTTACTATATATTTTGGGCTCATCATGAATAATGTTATTCTGACAACTAAAGCTTGCAACAGTGAATAATTACGTTGAAAGGCGTATAACTATTGATCATGAGTACATTTAATAAGTTTTTAGTGCTTAATCAGTTTTGTATAGACAAAATTAAATATTGATAAAATATTCTTAATAGTCCCAATAAATCAATGGTTGTGATTTTAACCACTAACTTCCTCACTATTATAAAGACATCAGTTTATATGTTTATTTTTTAACTTTTACTTAAACATATTTAAAATTTAATACGGTGGCTATCTGATTGCCAGGTATGAGTGATTTGGGTTTCATTTTCTATACCAACCTAAACCTTTGGCCTTCAGCAACCATGTTCTTGACACACTGCCTACTTCCAACCAACTCCTTCCGTCTACTTCTGGGCCATTTCTCTTTTCCTGCGATTCAAGTTTTGCAATCCATCCTTTAGACATTCACCAGCCACGAATTTGAATTTGTTACTATGCTAATTTATATTGCAAGGGAAACGATTTAAAGTTGTCTCATTATTAGGTTGAATTGTCGTAGTTTCCACTCTGAGTGAAGTTTTAAATTCAGAATTAAATTACCAGGATGCGACTGACAATATATTGTAGAGAGATTTCCAACGCGTCGATTGGCCAGTTTAATTTAGCATGGTTTAATCTAAACATTTCCTAATATGTTATTCAACTCTGCATGCAGACTTCAAATTCTAGAATATAAATATGTGCAATATGTGTAATCAATATTTGTCAAATAAATATGTGTATTTTTTTTAACATGTGTAATTAATTTAGCGTTGTTAAATTAGTTTAAATTAACATTGTTAAGATAACATTGCTTAATATGTGCAATCAAATTCGTGCAAATTTTAATTTCAGAAATTATAGATACCGTGATGCAATTCATAACTTACTGTGGACAGTTGTCCAATTGTGGCTCGACTGAGTGTATGATAATGTTATTTAAATGTGGCTCGGTGAGTGTATGATAACGTTATTTAAATGTGTCCTGGCGATTTTATCATTCACGATTTAAGGCGATTTTATAATAGCATTGTTATAATCCCAATGTATTCTAGGTATGTTGAACAGTGAAGGAAATTTAATGGAAGATTGTTAATTCTCCATAAATGTTATGAGGGGCACTGTATTCTAAATATAGAAGGTAGGGAAGGTTATTCTTGAGTAAAGAAAGGGAATCCTTATAGTTGATTAGTCTAGTCTCCTTTATTATAAATTATTTTATTATATATAAAACGTTACAATCTAAGGTTAAGGATTGCTTTGTTTTAATATGTTATTGGAGAAGTTAAGAAAAGTGTAGATTTCTTTGATAATAAACCCCTTTGAGTAAAGCGGTTTAAATATTATTGGAATATTTTTATATGTTTTAATTTTAGATATGTGGCTGCTTACTATGAGCTTGTTATCGTCTTGATGGTAGAAATTGTTAATGAGACCCATCTAGATCATTGTGCAATAAAAAAAACCATATGAGAATTTACTCGCATGAAAACATAAATCCATACAGTTGTTGCGCAATTAAATGTATGGAAGATAGTTACCCTGCATCTTGTTTATCTTGTTGATTGTGTGATTTTTTTTATAGCTTTTGTTTTATGTTGACAGTTTAAGTTGGTACTTTGATGCATTGGATTGTGTCTTGATTTAAGGTTTAGAATTGTTTTTGTTGCTCCCTAGTCACTATCGCTCTTGTCGCAATGTGGCGACATGATTCCTTATGACTGGATCATTGTGTGCATTGACTGATGAGTGCGTATGACAACCTGACCTTGGGTCTTGCGCCTCCCTATGACGTTGATGTCAATTATTGAAATCGATGTATTGTAATTTGTGTTGTAATGCATGATGGTGATTTTGTTCCTCGCCCACCGTGGAAATTCATAGTACCTGTGTCAGTTTATTTGATGTTAGTTGCATCCGGTTGATCTTGATGTACTCATTTATAGTCTTTATCTAGTAAATGTTCATAAATTGCTTCTAGTTGCATGATGTGTCAGTATACTAGGTTGTTATGTTTAAGTGTTGCGAGAACTTTGTTCATTATGTTTATCATCGCGTTGTGATGCTTGATTGTATTAATGACATTACCTTCCTCGTTCTTTAAAAAGAAAAAGAAAAAAAAAATTGCCTGTTGTACGTCAGTTTGTGTCGTAACAGTCAAGGACGTTATATATGGTATCAAAGTTGGTTCGACCCACGACTTGGATTGCTACGGATTCCATTGATTAGATACTTAATCAAAAAATGTCACTAATTAAATTGATTTATTTTCATGCACGTAATCATGGTCAGAGGACGCCATAGAGGAAGACGATGGGGTTCTAGGGGAGGAGGCATAAAGCCTCCAATAGTATCCATGCCCAAGGGCTCTAACCCCCAAGGAGAAGAACAGGTTGTCGGATAAGAACAAATAACTGTGGGTGATGTGGTTGGGATGATGAGCTCCTTTCAGAGGATGTCATAGGCACTGATCAACTGTTTGGATAGATATGGGGCCAGGGCACTCGCACCTCCTGAGGGTCCACCGCATGCCCTGACTTGTACTGGTAGCGTTCAACGGGAACTCGAGAAGGTCAATTTTCATGAGTTCTATGGTGCCACGGATGGCACAGCCGCTGAGGCATGGTTGGAGAATATGGCGATGTGATCTTTCCTTCGTGACTATACCTCCAAAATGAAGTTCTGCATGGAGATATTCCAGCTGAAGAGGAGCACTCTTATATGGTGGAAGATGCTCCTGCCACAAATGAACATGGTTGTCGAAGACGTGTCATGGTAACTGTTCGAGGAGCATCTCCGAGAGAGGTACCTGTCTGAGGAATTCATTGAACGTCAACTCAATGAGTTCAACGCCTTGTGATAGGGAGGTCGTACGGTTCCCAAGTAGGAGGCCCATTTCATGGAGCTGCTTCGATATGCTCCCCACCTAAATAATGATAAGCTTAGCGTAAATAAGTTTGTGTTCGTCCTTAATGTCAACATTCGTGAAAAAGTGAGGATTTTGGTGCCTCAAGCCTTGCATGATGTTTTCTAGAAGGCCCTCATAGCATAGGAGGATCTCATCAGTGGGGGTCCGAGAAAGACTCTAGCAAGATGAGAAAGACATGCGACATCTGCTGCATAGCAGCATTAGACATGAGCTAGGCATACACCAGGATATCGAGGAACTCCGAGAGGATCCACATTCACTACACCACAAAGACCAATGCCTCAACAAAGGACTCCATACAGAGGACCATAGAAGCAGAAGCAACGTCGACCACAACAATAGCAGTTTAGGCCTATTTAGCAGAACATACCAAGGTTCCAGGTTGGTGTGTCGTCACCTTATACTTCAAGTACCAGGATTACTCGATCGAAGACAAGGTGATGGACATGTGGGGAGCCACATTACCAGCATGACTTCCTGATTGAGAGGGACACAACAAATGGATTATCTAGACCCACTATCGTGGGACATTTGAGCAAGGCCCATTGGATTCATGCAGTGGTGAATAACTGCAAAAAATAACACCAGTCAACGGTGCTCGAGACGTCAGGTACCATCGCTGACTAGACTCTTAGTATTTTGATAGATCCAGGTGCTATAGAGAGTTTTATTTCTGGTGCATTGCTAAAAAGAATTAAGGTAAAGGAATTCAAACATGATGAGTTTAGCTTTGTATAAATGGCTTCAGGAGCCAAACAAAAGGTTGGAGGGAAGGTTAGGGGATGTAGCCTTAACCTCAGAGAGTTTTTCATGAAGGCCAACCTGTACATCATGATCTTACGGTCTTATGACATCGTGCTCAGTATGGACTGGCTGGAATCACAGGAGGCGATACTCAACTGTAAGATGAAATAGTTGAGTTTTGTTGATGATGAGAGAAAACGACGCGTAATTGTAGGTAGGAACCAGGGAGTTTTCCTAAGGTTCATATCTTCCATACAACTATGGAAGAGCATGCGAAAGGGATGCAATCTATATGAAATACTTTCATTAAATGAAAAGGTTGTGGAGGAAGGCCTAAAAAACCTTTCGGTAGTCCACAAGTTTCCAGACGTCTTGATAGAGAAGTTACCAGGGTTAGCGCCGGAGAGGGATTTGGAATTTACCATCGACCTGAAACCGAGAATAGTATCGATAAAAATAATGCCTTATCGGATGTTGATGCTTGAGTTAAAGGAGTTGAAAATGAAACTGAACGATTTGCTGGTCCTAAGACTTATATGTTCCAGTGTGTCCTAGGACTAATATGTCCCAGTGTGTCACTGTGGGGTGTGCCTTCTATTTTTATATGAAAGAATGATGGGTTGTGGATGCTCTGCATTAACTACCATCAATTGAACAAGGAAACAAGCAAGAATTGGTATCTAGTTCTAAGGATTGACAATCTTTTTAATCATATGAAGGGCGCAAAGGTGCTTTCAAAGATTGAATTCAGATCAGGGTATCACCAGTTACGGATCAAGGTGGAAGACATTCCTAAGACCTCCTTTAAGACAAGGTTTGGACATTTCGAGTTTACTGTTTTATCATTTGGACTGACAAATTTCCTAGGGGTATTTATGAGCTTGATGAACGTGGTGTTCCGCGAATAATTGGACAAGTTTGTTCAAGTGTTCATTGACGATATATTGATATATTCTTGGATGATGGAGGAGCATGATGGACACTTGTGCTTGGTACTATAGTGTCTTCGAGAGAAAAAATTGTTTCGGAAACTGTCAAAATGCTCATTTTATCAATCGAAGAGTCATTATTTAGGGCATATTATCTCTGACAAAGGTATTGATGTACATCTATCCAAGGTCAAGGATATTATGGAATGGCCTGCATCGACAAACGTCCTAGAAGTGTGTAGATTCATGGGTTTAGAAGAATACTATTGATAATTGGTCGAGGGTTTTTAGAAGATAGCAAATACGATTACAGAATTGCAAAGGAAGAAACAAAAGTTTGTGGGGACTGAGAAATGAGAAGAACCATTTCGAAGGCTCAAGGATCTGTTGACGACAACACCGATACTAAAGTTCAATGATATGGATGAGGAATTCTTGGTATGTAATGAGGCATGCAATGAAGGTTTAGGAGGAGTCTTGATGCAAGATGGTTGAGTGATCACTTACATATAAAGAAAGTTAAGACGACATGAGGAGAAATATGCAATGCACAATTTGGAGTTGTTAGCCATTGTGTATTCCCTAAGAGTGTGGAGGCACTAACTTATTGGACAAAAAATTGAAATAAAAATGGATCACTATTGTTTACAACACACCTTTACACAAGACAACTTGAACGTGCAACAAAGGCATTGGTTGAAATTGCTTAGTGAGTACGATTTCAATATTACCGACATAAAAAGAACAATGAACAGAGTTTTTTATGCGTTGAGTCGAAGACCACATATATTGTTTGTGATACCTCTTCATACAAATGTACATGAAAGGATTCTAACTTTACAACATGACGATGACTGGTATAAAGAGGTTAAGGATTTTATCAAAAAATGCACTATGATGGTACCCAAGTTTGAGGGATTTATGGACAATGATGGATTAATAAGATTTCATGATCAGATCTACATATCTCCCAATGACGAGTTGAGGAGTTAGATATTAAATGAATCTCATAGAGTGTGTACATGGCTCATCCAGGAGTCACGAAGATGAGGGCATACCTTAAACCCTTATTCTTTTGGAAAGGAATGAAGGTGGACATAGTCAAATACGTGGAAATATGTCTAGAATGTCAACAAGTGAAGGATGAACATAGACATATGGTAGGATTACTATAGCCTCATGCTATTTAAAATCGAAATGGGAGGTCATTTTGATGGATTTCATTATTGGATTGACCCTAAGGACAAGGAGACACAACTTGATTTTTGTAGTAGTCGACACTCTGACGAAGAGTGCTCATTTTATTCCTGTGCGTATGATGTATTAGGCACCTGACATAGCTAGATTTTTCATTAGCGATATTGTGAGGCTTCATGGCATGCCTAAGAGGATCATATATGATTGACAATCGGTGTTTACAGGATGATTTTGGTCTAGTTTCCAAGAGGCTTTGGGAACCCAACTTAACTTTAGTACCATGTATCACCCAAAGATAGAAGGGAATACCAAACGAACGAACCAAATCTTGGAGGATATGTTGTGTATGTACGTGATGGACCAACAATAGTGTTGGGAATACTTCTTGCCACTGGTATAATTTTCATATAACAACAGTTATCAAAGCACCATTAAGATGGATCCATTCAAGTTTCTTTATGGGCGACCATATCAGACGCCTTTGAGTTGGGATTTGCTTGAGGATAGGGTCCTGGTGGGACTAGAAGCGATCCAAGAAATGGAGCATCAAATGAAAACAATAAGACAAAGGATCAAGGAAGCGCATGCTTGACAAAACAATTATGTCTATGTTCATCATGTCGATCATAGTTATGAAGTTGGTGATTGAGTCTTCTTGTGGGTGAAACCGCACAAGAGATCGATCAAGTTTGGAAAGGGTTCTAAACCCTCTCCTAGGTTCGTGGGACCCTTCGAGGTTGTGGAAAGGATGGGGCCTATGGCCTATCGACTAGCCTTGTCCGATTATTTGAGGCGTATGCATGATGTTTTTTAGGTATATTTTTTGAGACATTATGTTAGTGATCCCACACATGTGATTGACATGAGTTCCTTGAAGGTATAGAACAAGGGTGTGCTCACGGAGGAACCAATTTTCATTCTAGACCATTGCATTCAACATATATCGTGTCGAAGAGTAGATCAGGTCAAGGTCTGGTGGGACAACTGTAGTCTCCACTCGGTGACCTGGGAGGAAACATATGATATGGGTAAGCAGTTTCCATTTTTGTTTGATGGATAGACATATAGATATTGTGAGATATTTTATTTCAACACTTATATACTGTGAAACTTTGGGAGGAAGTTTAAAACAAGAGGGGGTGTATGTAACTTCCCACTCATTCGCACACCTGATTGGACTTATTCTTTGAGGACACTTTCATGAAAGTGATTTGGTTCATTATATGATTGATTGTTTTGATTATGGATTATGATGTTGTTGTCGATCTGATGATATGTTAATTTGTTATATTTATATCGATGGGTTCTATTGACTGGTTTTTCCTGAGTGTGAAGGACTCTGGACCATTTGAGGATGTCGAAGCCATCGATGGACCTCCTTGGACTCTGGATCAAGTCGGGGAGTGGACTGTTATGGTTTGAGTTTTTTTTGACATTTCATATGTGACATATGATTACTATATTGTGATGATGATTTTGATTGCTCACACGTTTCCTTCATGGATGCAGGGTGACGATATATTGCTAACTAGAATCACATAGGAGTAAAGGGGTCACGCACCACAACTAGAGACATTGAGGGTGAGGTGTGGCAACAACCCTGACACAACCTACTAGCACTCTCGTCGTGGCTCGAGTTGTAGGTTAACGATTCAATAGTTTGAGAGATTCGTGATGTTGTGAGGGAAAAATGTGACAATCACTCATGATTATTCTAAGGGGCGTGCAATAAGGTAGGGTACTTATTCCTTAGATGCCCTACCTCAAGTTCACCTGACAAAGTATTGACTCTAGGGGATTGATGTCTACCAAAATCAGTCGAAAAGGCAAGTGGCACCCTTGAGGCATGTACTATGTCTTGAAGGGCACGTTGCATCCATAAAACATGAATGCATGAGAGTGGAACCCTTGGAGGACATAGTGCATATTGAAGGGAACTTCATGATTTTAACACTGGTAAATTTTTGAACTTAATACCTAGAAAACTATGTCTCCTTAAGACTTTGTCATCCTTAAAATGAATGTTGCATGAGTAAAGATTAATAATCATAATTTACCTTAAAAAAAATTCCAAGCCTAGTGAATTTAAAAGCTTAGGTCTAAGTAGGGCATGTGAACAAAAAAATAAATAAAAGGGCATTTAACTAAGGGGGACGAAGAAATTTCAAACATAAATAATTAAAGTAAAACTTTAATGAAGGATTAAAATATTTAAAAGCTCCCTCGGATGCGGTGTTTCGAGGCTCGGAACGTGGGTAGCTCATGGGGTGGCCATATGGTGAGATGGACGGCCACTTGGCTCCTGATCATACCAGCCCCCCTTCATCCATCACCTAATGTTTCTAAAACACTCGTTGTCACTCTTCAAATTTTACTCGGGGCCAGCTTGTCGCACGCTTTGGAAACTCAGTTGTGTGGAAGATTTCATGGAGTAGGGCAGGATGCCTCCACAATCACATATGCACCTCAAAAATGAAACTCCTAAGGTCGTGCCTGGGTGCGCTAAACTTCATATGCTTCTTTGTTGTCTCCATGTCCATCTCTCCCTTGTTCTTAATTTCTTCCACCCATCATGGTGTTATTTCCACTTGGCTTCATAGACTTCTGGTTCGTGACTCTCTTCACAGGATCTTCTAGTCTTGTCCTTCCACTTGCACCTCCTCTATGTTCTCCATCCCAGGTCGACTGTAGCCACCACCATACCCTGCCTTAGATTCATGTCCAAAATAGGGGAAAACTAGTATGCAACCAAGGGAAGGGAGGCTCCCAACTCTAATCCTCGACCTGAGACCAAAGGCATCCCCTTCTTGGCTCATGTCGAAGCTCCCACCAATGCACAACCTCTTCGTGAGAGCACCTCGGACCTCTCCCCTCTCTCGAACCCCTACACCTACATAATTCAGTTGTTTGATACCCTCTATAATTCATTGGTCTTCGTGCCTCCACCCCCTTCCCCTCCTTGCCATCATCCACCTCCACCTTCTCCCATTCGCCACCCTACCCTCCCCCCCTCTGTCACTTCCTCTTCTCCCTCCGTTTATCCATCCTCCTCTTCCAACTCTCCACTATCCCCCCCACTCCACTCAACTTGTGACAAGTGTGTAGACATAGCAACTATCATGTATTCATTGGACGACCTCAATAGGGGTCTAGGGGATGTCAAGTCTGCCTTACTCAAGATTCATATCAAGGATTTAGTATGTTGGATCCATGTGGACATTTTGATGTCATTCCTATAGGACCTTCGACAAGCCATCGCAAACCGAGATAGGCACGACAGGGGAAAATAGTAGGAGTCCCAAGCCTTCGCTAGGCTAAGGCTCGGTCCAAGTTTTTATTTAATCATACTTAAGGTTTCTATTTTCATTTGTATCTCGGTATCCATGGGAGGTTGGCCGACTCTAGGGAGTTTGTTCTATGTTTTTTCTTTTCAGTTTAGAAATCAACAGTTCGCTTTGCATGGAAACTTAGTCTCTTTTTTGCATGTTTTACTCTTATTTTTTGGACAAGTGGTAGTGGTTGTTTCCCAATAGGGAACTGCTGCCATGTTTGATTAGGAACTACAAATATATGTAATTCCTTTTTCTTCCAGGCTCTAATACAAACTTCTAACTTATAAAAAAAATAAAAAATAAAAATTTTAATTGATTGGTAAGTACAAACTTGTTAATTCAGAAACTATACCAAAAAGGGGAAACTTAAAGAAAAAGGGGAATGTGGAACATAGTAAGGAATCTAGTCCTTGGAACCTTCTAATTTTAAACACAACTAGGATTTAAGAAAGGCGTCAGTCATTTAAGAAATGTAAGGGAATAAAAGGGACATCGAGGAGAATTTTTAGGAATGTTTTTTGGTGGGTGAGGGAAATTGTCAAGTTAAATTATTTAATTAAATAAATTCTGGTACAACTAAGGGATCGAGCAACAAGTGTATGGGGGAGAATTTTCCTAATTTAAATTTTAATAAAAAGAATTTAATGAGGGTTTGGAAACTAATCACTAAGAAAACTCTATAAAAAAGATGGAGGAGGAGGAGAATAGATCATGTTTTGTATGCGTAAGGTTATGTTGTCGGATTTCAATTTTGACTGAATTTTTCTTGTGGGTGTTGGGATACCCAACTCAAATAACTAGCGGTAGCTCGACCTTGCGAGGAGAGTTAGGAGATAGTTTTATTTGGTTGTCAGTGTGGCCCCTTTGTGGCTCACAGGTCTCAAGGGGAAGAAGAGTACCCCTAGAGTTGGCTGGGAAGCACCAGGGAGGTCTCAACAATTAGCGAGCAAGAGCTGGACAAAGCACAAGAGCAGGACACTGACTTCGGGATCATCATCATCGGGCATGGTACTCTGGGAAAAACTGTGATTCATAATCATAATGTGATTAATTTATGATTGCATGGTAGTGTTAGTCGGATGAAATTATTTTCATAAGTCTTTGGCATATGTATTGTTATGATAATTGCAAAAAATGGATTGTGGATCTTAGTATATTGTAATCTGAAATAAAGATGAAACTAGTTTGTTTATACATTCAGTAGAAGATCTATTGTGTTAGTAATAAATTTGATTTTTCTTTATTTTGCGGGTAAGAAGTTGGTCGTTCAGATCTTCTATAGCCACATTTTTTTCTCTCCTTCATGTTGTTCACACACATACTGATATTACGCCTAGTTCGCCTCACCCCTTTTTATTTTATTATTTTGTTAACTGGGCTCAGATTTAACATGGCACACAAAACCTCCGCTCACCCTCATTTTCATTGTCTCAACCAAGATTTATTGGTGTTCCTCAACCCTTTTCCTTACTTTACAAAGCCAAAATGTTTCTTCACTACTCTTCCATTAATGTGCATCACCCTCTGCAGTTGTAATTCTTGTCGAGCGCATTTTTGGTCCCTAACTCTCTACATTCCTAGGAACTTCCCACCGACATTGGGCGATCTCCTTCAGATCTTTTTAATGTTCATTTATCACTGCAAATCCACCCATCCTTCCGGCAATGCCTCAATGATTCTTTTATCCTCTGCGTACCAACAATGATCTACCTCTATGATGAGTTTTGAATCTGCGTTCTTTTTTTATCCCTGGTAACATCCCTTAGTCTCTTTCTCGACAGGAGTTTCATCTCTTTCTGGTAACATCCCTTAGTCTCTTTCTGGGAAGAGAAGAAACTATTAAACTGATCCCCAGTTTTTTAGAATGTGTTTTGCTAACCCGAGGGATCACCATGCCTCTGACCCTCTTACACTTTGAATCCTTTCATCTTTCAGGGTATGGGAGTGCTCAGACAAATGTTTCGCCCCTCCCTCTATGCATGATTAGCTATGATCAGTGGAATTGGTGGATGACTGTGTCTAATATGCTTTATTCCTTTCAATTTTCTATTTTACTAGCACAGCCGCTAATTTGCGGCTGAGAACGCTAAAAGGCCATCAGTCTGAACCTCCTCGCTCCTTTGTTGATGTGCATTCGCTCATTTGTTGATGCGCACTCGCAATCGTTTCATATTCTCCATGGAAATCGTGGCCAACACATCAAACGCGCGCGGAGGGGAGGCTGGAGGTTGAAACGCTTCACTTCACATCCACGCGGCCATAAACATTTGCACTGGTAAAAAAATGACTGCGCGTAATTTTTTTTAACTGACATCCAACATCCACGCGGCCATACCTATCCGCCCAGTAACAATAATTTAGTAAATTGTGGCGAGCTTAATAGATTATCTCTTAATCACTGAACGTGGCAATCTGGTGGTGAGTAAGTAATTTTTTAATCTTATTTAGTAAATGTAAAAAAATAATCACATAAACGGACGTCTTTATAAATGAGCGGAAGTTAATTTATCAAAATCTCATCTATTGATTAGAGAGGACAACGAAGAATATGCCAGCATCTTCAATTGCCAACCCTAAGATTCAAATTTATGATTAAAAGGTGATTAATTATGCCCATTGTCAATAGGTATACGCCTTTCGGCGTAATTATTCAGTTGATTGTATCCGCAGTCTTAATTAAATCCTGATAGTGTGAATTGATTATGTCAGTTTCAATTTTATCTTTTTTGTTTGCTAGTTTGTCCGTGACCTGCGATACTAGCCTTTGGCTGAGAAACCGTGACTCAGGGGCATCTAATTTATCAAAATCACCCGGGTATTGCACCCAGCCTGAGCCACACCAACCCTTAACATGGATGGATTTTTTGTCCCTGCAGGTTTCGAACTGGTGACTTTAACATCATGGAGTGACTTAATAGCACACTCCGTCACCAACTGTCCTACACCTTGGAGACAATACTGTAAGTTTCAATTTAATCCTATCAGATTATATTTATTTTCGTTAGTTTTGATTACTTAAATTACGTTAATTTTGTAAAGTCTATTGTTAGTGTTCACTAAAACTTAGAGATGGATGGTCGATGCTCAAGTATCCATTTAAAAACTTTTAAAATTTTATCCGTATATCCCTTACCTATCCTTAGTGCCCACTTTATGTTTTTACATCCTTTATGGTGATCTACATCTTTGGAAAAAGGAAGGTTACTGTTCAGAGATTATAAGAATTCCTCTACAAAGAAAGTCCTGTCTATTGTACTATTGATAACCATTAGAATGCCAACTACCGAACTGCATGTGAAAACCTTGTTCCTCCCATTTAGATTATTTCTGTCTTGAGTATATTACAACTATTTGGGATTCATTTTTCGTTTCTTAAATTTTTTATTGTATTTCCCTTCGGCTTACATGCGTTTCTGATTTAAGAAGTGAAGCACCCCAATCCTTCAGTTACTATATATTTTGGGCGCACCATGAATAGTGTAATTCTGACAAGTAAATCCTGCAACAGTGAATACTTTATATTGGAAGGGAAACGATTTTAAGTTATATCATTATTCGGTTGAATTGTCGTAGTTTCCACTACGAGTGAATTTTTAAATTCATAATTAAATTACCAGGATGCTACTCACAGTACATTGTCCAACACGTGGCTTGGTGAGTTTAATTTAGCATGGTTTAATCTAAGCATTTCCTAATATGTTATTCAACTCTACATGGAAACTTCAAATTCCAAAATATAAATATGTGCAATATGTGTAATCAATATATGTGAAATCAATGTGTAGTTTGTTTAACATGTGTAATCAATTTATCATTATTAAATTAGTTTAAATTAACATTGTTAAGATATAATTGATTTATATGTGAAATAAACTTTGTGCAAATTTTAATTTCAGAAATTATAGATACCGTGATGCAATTCATAACTGACTGTAGATAGTTGTCCAAGTGTGGCTCGGCGAGTGTATGATAGCGCTATTTAAATGTGTCCTGGAGAGTTTAAAATAGCATTGTTATAATCCCAACATATTCTAGGTATGTTGAACAGTGAAGGAAATTTATTGGAAGATAGTTAATTCTCCATAAATGTTACGAGGGGTAGTGTTTTCTAAATATAGAAGGTAGGGAAGGTTATTCTTGAGTAAAGAAAGGGAATCCTTATAGTTGATTAGTCTAGCATCCTTTATAAAGTGTTTTATTAGATATAAAACGTTACAATCTAAGGTTACGTGTTCCTTTGTTTTAATATTTAAGTGGAGAAGTTAAGAAGAGTGTAGATTTTTTTTATAATAAATCTCTTTGAGTAAAGAGGTCTAAATATTACTGAAAGATTTTTATATATTTTAACTTTAGATATGTGGCTGGTTACTATAAGTTTGTTATCGTCTTGATGGTAAAATTTGTTCATGAGACCCATATAGACCGTTGTGCAATAATAAGAAACCACATAAGAATCTCCTCGTATGAAAACATAAATCCATATATTTGTTGTACAATTAAATGTATGGAATATAGTCACCCTGCATCTTGTTTAGCTTGTTGATTCAGTGATTTTGTTTATAGTTTTTGTTTTATGTTGACAGTTTAAGTTGGTACTTTGATGCATTGGATTGTGTCTTGATTAAAGGTTTAGATTTGTTTGTGTTGTGCCCTAGTGACTATCTCTCTTGTCGCAATGTGGTAGCATGATTCCTTATGACTAGATCATTTTGCGCATTGATAGATGAGTGCATATGACAACCTGTCCTTGGGTCGTGTGCCTCCCAATGGTGTTGATGTCGATTATTTTAATCGATGTTTTGTAATTTGTGTTGTAATGCATGATGGTGATTTTGTTCCTCGCCCCCCGTGGATGTTGATAGCACCTTTGTCGGTTTATTAGATGTTTCTTGCACCTTGTTGATCTTAATGTAGTCATTTATACTCTTTATCTAGTAAATGTTTGTAAATTACTTCTAGTTGTCTGATGTGTCAGTATGATGGGTCATTATTTTTAATTGTTCCGGGAACTTCATTCATTATGTTCATTATCAAGTTGTGATGTTTGATTGTATTAATGACATTACCTTCTTTGTGCTTGAAAAAAAATAAAAATCACCTATTATACGTCAATTTGTGTCATAATGGTCGGGGTCCTTAAATGGGTAATGATACATTACATAATCTCCATGTTGTAATACACGTATACACCACCAGTGGAGTTATGACCTACCACTCAGATACAAATTAATGAATACCCCACCTGTACAGATGGTTTATGTCCATCGAGTTGTGCCACTAGGAAATACTTGTTGTAATAAGTCAATTATAAGATTTTGTTTGGGTTTGGCACCATTATTATCCATTAATCATACTAGCACTACTAGATGAGATATTAACACTAGCTTGGAAAAACATGGATAACCTTACGCCCTCAATATTTTTATCATTTCCTTGAGATGAAGTGTTGATATGACGATCTACTTCCTCTCTTCCTACTGAGGCATTGCAATTTTTTGAATAGAAAAGACTACATAACCATAACTAAATGAATAAGAGGGTTATCACACCTCTAGGTTCACTTTGCTATCAATCTAAAAATATCCTTTTTGTTTATTATAAATCAATATTTTTCATACTGAGTGTGATGCATATTAGTGCATTTCATTCTAAATTGTTGTTTATTTTTTGGCTTGATGCAGCCCCCCTACTCGCCCGTAGGGATACATGACCTCCTGGTCAAGGATCTCTGATTCTTGATTCAAGAGACTCTCTGGAACCTTAATGGTTCCCTTCTATATCTAAACATAGGCCCTTCTGTCTCCTTGGTGCAGGTCTGATAGTAATCGCGGCCTTCTCTTTTTCTCTGCTGTGAAATCTTAGAGTACCGAGCATTACCTCTTTTTCTGATAAGACTCCTCAATATATGACCTTGGGCGGTGCCTTCTTGTGACCATGCGATTGAGGGTGCGACCAATAATGGTTTGGGATCAAACTGCTTTTCAGCCCACAGGTTTCCTCGAACCTCCACGTGTCCTCTTGGTAAAACCGCAGTATGGATTGTGACCTACCCTCGAGGTTTTAAAGTCCTCAAAAATTCTGTCCCCACAATGCTAGGGGATCGTCGATCTCGCGATCTTGTCGAGACTGACTATACCGGTGGTTCATATCTATGCATTTCAAATCTATGGACCAGATCTTCTTCTTATGAATCAATGACTACGATCTCCTTTCCCAATTCCTCGCTTTTCTCCTTACATCAATCTTCTGAAGTTAACAATATGCGGACACCTGTCCTCACAATCAATGGTCCTGCCTTCACTTCATGTGTTTGACCTTTCAGCTCAGATCAACGGTCTTGTGCCCCCCTTCTCAATCGACAGTTGAGATCTCCTTCGGGTCTTCGGACTTTCAAGATATCAAATCTCTAAATTTACCCTTCTTCCCAATGCATTTTATCTGAATGCTATAATCTACTGACGCGTGTCCACTTAATATGATCGTCAATGATTACTTTGAGTACTTACCTGGATTACATGTATTTATGCTACGTATCTCTTAAATCTGACGGATATAAATCACATCGAGACTTTACCTAGAGTGCACGGATTCAACCACGTCTCCTCTAGATCTGGCGGTCTAGATTTACTTCGGATCTTCGGGTTTCAAAAATCTCAAATATCAACTGAAACCCCCTACAGTTTACTTGGAGCTCACGATCTATTGACAAGTGTCCCCATGCATATCAACGACTCTTGGATCTTTGGCTATTCAGGCTTCAGATGTTTCAAACTTTTAGCTTTTGCCTTCCTCTGGATCCCATGACCCGCCGACATGTATCCTCCTTGATATAATGGTCTAGATTCTCTCTTTCCCTTTGGCTCTCTGCACGTTGTAAATCTCAAGTTTCAAACTTTACTCCTTGTGGACCAATGGTATCTAACGTCTTAGATTCGCCCAGGGTGATCCAATGCTTGAATCTTATCTCGAACAATCTGGTGGCTCAGATCTATTCCTGCCGATCAGACGACTGAGATTCTACTTTGGCTTTCTGACTCTTTGGGCTTTGAAAATCTCAGGTCTCAAACCTTGATGAGCTCTCACTCTTGAATGTGTGAAGCCCTAAGGCTCGTGCACTTTAATCTGATCAAACAGTTGTTGATATTTTTCACAGTGATCCAACGAACACTGTCTCTCCTCCTCCTGAGCTTATCATTTCTTCTGACTTAGAATATTTATCAATCTTTAAATATTTCGAACATTTTCTCCTCCTACGAGTCCGACTCTTGGATCTCGTCAACAATTTATGAAAAGTGTTATCTCTCCTGAGCTTGAGCATCAAAGGAATCTGACTTCCGATGCACTCCTTTCATTCTTGGGATCTCAATAGCTCAAATTGAGCGATTTATTGAAAATAAATTCTTCTCGCCCACCTGTCATTCCTCTTTTATGGTTCTTCGATGATTGGTCACTTCTTGATGTTGTGCACTCCTTGCACTTGGTCTTATTTTCCTTGGTTCTCTCTGAACTCCTCTGAGTCAATATGAGACTCAATGAACGCACTCCTTGCATTTGAGATGCACACCTTGCATACGAGTTCTAGAAGAGAAATAATTGAAACATATACAGTTTCGTCACAAACTCATACTATCAACTTATCGAACAATCATACATGAATGAAGTGAAATAAAATCACATAGACAGAACATAACATTCATTCATTCATACATAAAATGAACAAAATCCAAGGAGTTGGGACAATTTTTTTTGTTCTATTTATTCATAAAAACAAATTACATAGTCCTTCTTCTACTCTATTATATTCTACTGATCTCTCTTATCTTTATCTAGTCATATCCTAATACTTTTACAATGCAACAACAAATTATCTAAGGACTGGCTCCATGAGCTCTCGTCGTCCTGTTTGTAGCCTATATTATCAAACTCTTAGCAATTACCTACTCTGTCCTATTACAATATATAACATTTATTTCCAGATAAGAGTCAACACTCAACATCTACAACCCCTTACATTCCTTCACGAATTTACAAACACAACATATTTAAAAATGTTTCTTTAAAAAATATCTCAACATCTCGCTTTAATCATGAGTTAATTTCTGATTTGAAACTTTTTCATGCCGAGATGTCGTTCCTTTTCCTCCACGCTTTCCTTTTGACTTTGAAGGTGATGCTCCTATATCATAATCCTCTCGTTAACATTTTCATGGACTCCTGTCCATGATCTCCTGGAATATTTTTCCATGCTTCAAAATATCAGGTTATGTGACCCATCTTGCATCTTCCACTAGATGATCTTTCCACTTCACTAAGTACTCAGGATATTTCTTTCTCCTGGTCTTCTTTCCATCTCTCCGTTCAATGATTTTATCCATTTGAGGTTTTTCTCCTGTGGACAATTGTTCATACCACTAAAATTCTTTTTGATCATCTGATTCTCCTACCTCATCTCTCCTATAAGGATACAATTCTACAACATTGAATATCGGTGATATCCCAACATTGTTTGGCAACTCAATTTCATAAGCGTTGGCTGCGATTTTTCTGAGAATCATGCACGGTCCTATATTCTTCACCTTCAAATTGTTATAAGTTCCCCTTGGAAACCTTTATTTTCTCAAATGATATAAAACTTCATCTCCAACCTCGAATTGAACTTCTCTCCTCTTCTGATCAACTATGTTCTTGTATTTTCAGATGTTGTCCTGTAGCTTCTCTCTGACTCTGTCATGGAGTTTCTGCATTTCTGTTGCAAAATTCTCTGCTCTAGCACTTCTGAATTCATCTTGATTCATATCTCTCAATTCTATAATCCCTCTTGGCTGTATACCATACACAATTTCAAATGGACTTTTCCTTGTGCTCCTATTCACTGAATTGTTGAATGAAAATTCTACTTGTGCCAGAATCTGATCCCATTGATGACCTTTCTTAGTGACTAAACTTCTCAACATGTTTCCTAGACTCCTATTTACTATTTTATTATGTCCATCTGTCTGAGGGTGATATGCTAAACTAAAGGACAATTTTGTCCCCAACCTCTTGCATAGAGTCCTCCAAAAGTGTCCTACAAATTTGGTGTACCTGTCTGAGACTATGCTCCTAGGCAATCCATGTAGTTTCACTGCTTCTTTGAAAACCAAATTAGCTACATGTGTATCATCGTTTGTCTTCTATCATGGTATGAAATGTGCCATTTTTGAAAATCTGTCCACCACAACAAATATGGAATCTCCCCCTTTCTAAGTTATAGGGAATCCCAAAACAAAATCCATATTTATTGCATCCCATGACCTCTCTAGAATTGGCAATGGCTGATGCAAGCTAGTGTTTTGTTGTCTTCCTTTTGTATAATGACAAATTCATCATTTGTTCACAAACATTTTCACCTTTGCGCTCATGCTCAACCAATAATACAAATTTCTCAGATGTGAAAATTGCTTATCATGACCAAAATGTCTAGCTAAACCTTCGTTGTGTTTCTCTTTTAGAAAATTATCTCTCATTGAGCACTTTAGTATGCATAATTGGATTCCCTTGAATAACAATCCATCCTAGATCAAATATTTGTCCATGGGCTTCTGTCTCCCAACAAAGGATTCTTACATGCTTCATAAGCTTCCGTAAAACCTACATTTGTTTTAGACAACTCCTTGAGGTGTTCAAACCCTAAGGTCTTCACGTGGAATTATTTTACAATCAATCTCCTCCTGCTCAAAGCATCTGCAACTTTGTTAGCAGTTCCAACAATATGTTTAATAACAAAAGTAAAATTCTGCATAAATTCTACCCATTTAGCATGTCTCTAATTCAAATTTTCTTGCCTAGTAATAAATTGCAAAGCTTGATGATGATTGTACAAGACAAATATTAGGAATTAGATAGTGTCTCCACTTCTTCAAAGCTTGAATCACTTCATAAATTGTTTGTCATATGTGGAATAATTCTTCTTGGTCTCATTCACCTTTTCATTGAAATAAGGAACTGACCTTTTATCTTGACTCCAGACTCCTCTAATAGCTAATCCACTTGCATCACATCTCAATTGAAGTGTTTTTTGGAAATCTAGCAAGACCAGAATTGGTTGTTCTGTGATTTTCTCTTTCAACACCTTGAAATTTTTTTCATCTTCCTATGTCCATTTAAAAAACTTGTGTTTCTTATTCATAGTGTCCATCATGGGTGCACATATACCACTGAAATTTCGGATACACCTTCTATAAAAAAATGCTAACCCATGAAAACTTCTTACCTCAAATATGTTGCTTGGCGATGGCCATTCTTTGGTTTCTCTCACCTTTTCTGGATGGGTGAAATCATGAAGACGGGTTACACTTTTGCTTATTTTATGAGAAAAAAAACTGTATTTTCACAAGTTATTCAACTTCCGACATACAAAAGTATTTTTTTTATTTAGAATTTCACTTTACAGTAAAAACAAAACTTGTGAAGAATTGTGTTATCTTTCGAATGACTATTTTAAATTTTTTTTTTATCACGATTTGATATGTCAATTTGACAATTGTTTAACAGTATGTTTCTTAAACATGAAATGAATGATAATAGGTTACTTATTTCTACAACAATGTATATATTATTAAACTTATGTTTTTAATAAACAAAATATACTGCAACAATCTACAGAGACTCTATTTTATTATGACTATTATTTTGAATTTAACGGATGAATATTATAATTTCTACAAATTTTTGAAGTTGACCAAGATGAAAACATTGCAGAGTTTAAAAACATGTTTTTCTACACCTTGTATCTATCTTAATTTTTAATTAAAACTAAAATTTAAATATACCCTTTTGAAAATAATAGTTTAAGGATTATGAATATATTTTTTTCAAATTTTTTCATTGTATATTTTTTGAGATACCAATATTTCATTTCACCGAATCATAATGTCTGCTGAAAATATTATGTAGTCATTTGTTTTTAAATTAAATAAAATTAGATAAAAATAAAGAAAATGAAAACAAATTATATGAATTGAAAGTAGATTCAATTTTGGAAATGATGGTGTCATTTTTGAAACCAAATTCTCAATGTTTGCAAGAGTCCGCAACCTCTGAAGTTTAGTTATGCTTGGGGTGTTTCTCTAGTTTTGGTTTTCAGTTGCAATTTCTTTTTTTCGGCCGAAAAAATATTTTGGCCGAAAAAATAATGTTTCGGTTGAAAGTCTAAAATCTAACGGAATCCATCAGAATTGAATAGTTTCCAAGTCTTTCGGTCGAAAAACTAACTCTTTCGGCTGAAAGACAGTCGAACGAATTCCGTCCGTCAGAAAATATGAAACGACACATCGTATGGTTTTTTTTCACACCAAATTGTATAAATAGGATTTCGGCGGAACAAATTTAACACAATCCATCAAATGAACAAAAAGATATAAGCTC
>ML808003.1:0-11570 GCA_009831015.1 Picea engelmannii
CCAAAGAAATATTGCATAGCCTTCTTATTATGAGGGCACGGTAGTTATGATATGGATACCATCCTCAGAAATGATGTGACCCAATATTTTTCCCTCCTATACTCCAAATATAGTCTTCTTCGGATTCAAATATATCCCATACTTTCGAAACCTTTCAAAAATTTATGTGAGATGGAAAATATGGTCATCCATGTCCTTAAAGTAGATAGTAATGTCATCTAGGTACACTACCACACATTTGTTAATCAGTCCCCAAAATTCCACATACATGACTCTTTGGAAGGTGGCATCTGTGTTAATTATCCCAAAAGGCATGTGTTTGTACGCGAATGTTCCCCATTTCGTTCAGAAAGTTGTTTTCAGTATATCCTCTTCTGATACCAACACCTAGTTATATCCCGAGAACCCATCCAGAAGTGATAAGATCTCTACTCCCGATATGGTTTGCAAGAGTTGTTCCATAGGAGGGATAGAGTAGTTGTCCTTTGCGGAAGCCCTATTTAAATTTATAAAGTCTACACATAGGTGAATTTCCCCTAACTTTTTCTCAACACGAACCATATTGGCTACCCATGTAGAATGCCTTACCTAGAATATTATTTTTCCATCTAACAGTTTCTGGAGTTCTTTCTGCATCAAGGGTTTGAGAAATGGGTGAAATTTTTGTAACTTTTGTTGGAAGGGCTTAAATTTAGGTCTTAACGAGATCGTTTGTTGAATGATCTTGCTGTCATACGTTTTCAACTCCTGATAAGACCATACAAACACATCCTGATACTCTTTGAACAATTTTAGGTAATCCTTCTTCTCTTCAAGGGAAAATGGTCTTCCAAGGTTGATGTTTCAGGGGTTGTCAGTGGTTCCCATAGTTATGACCTCATAAGAGGGACATGAACTATCGGTCTTAACATTTTTTGGTTTCTTAAATTTTTCTCACAAATAGAACATGTTCTCAATATTAACCACTCCCCAGGGAATAGTGTGGAGCTTGGGTTGATCTGGTTTGTTACTTCATGTTGAATTAGGGCCTTGATTATCATGTTCTGTCATATTTTTTTGAAAAACCTCATCATCAATAGCCAAGTCTCATTTTCTTCATTAGTCAAAAAGGATATAATTTGTTCATCTCCTTCAAATACCTTCCAGTTAGCAATGTTATCTGGAATCGAAGGCTTGTATAATAATTATATGGAGAATCTAGAGATTTCATAATCCTCTAAGGGGGACAACCTTAAGGTGGTTGTGGCCAATTAATCGGATAATGTATTTTTGGATCGAAGTATGGTGGTGATGTTGAATGCTTGGAAAATTTATATGATCCTACAAAATTCATGTTGATAATTTCTCGGATGGGGGAAATCACAATGGATCGTGATTCTTACCTGTCTGAAAATGATTTCTAAATCACCGAAAATAATCAGTTCCTTGATGCCCAAATCGATAGCCTTTTTAACTCCTTGGACTAGTGCTTCATATTTGGTAGTGTTTTTAGTGCACTCAAACTCCAATCTATAGGATAAAAACTATGCTTCCCTGTTGGATTGATGAAAATGCATCTTGCACCAGCCCCTTCCTGAGACTTGGACCCATCAAAAAACAAATCATAGATCTTCAAGATGAACTTTGGCACCCATTTGTCCCAATCTATTTTAAATATATAGCCTTCACTCTATTGGGATTGTGCATGGAAACTTTGTTCAGGTTTGTTTCATGGCTCAAATAGGTCAGGGTCTTCATGAAGTGATAATTCTGATTTCTGTGAGAATAGTACTTCAGACGAGCAGGGAGATAAATTACCAAAATCCAGATCGCACAAGTAATTACCTAATACTCGGAATTCATTAGTTGACGATTCATTAGGGGATTCCAAGTCCGTGACAATATGTTTCAAATATTTCTCCCAGTTGATCCTGATCATTGTTGGGTATGTGTTATATTCTTTGCATGAGTTGTAGTGGTTGTGTTGCGTCGGATGCACAGGGGGGTTTGGTGGAGGGATGCTAGGCCCCCCCTTGGGGGGTGCAGGGGCAACACCCACTATAATTTTTTTTTCCCTCGGGAAACATGTCACATTTTTTCTCATTCTCTATGTTGCCTCAATTTTTGTGTCCATTGTTGGGTTGTTTTTTGGCACATGGTTTTTTTCCGATGGTTTTTTTATTTCCAGTTAAGGATTTAGGGTTATTGAATAATCCAGGTCATTAGATTAGGTTTTTGGATGTCATTGGCTCCTATATGTATATTTTATTGTAAACAATGTATCACTATGAATGAATATAGAATATGTTGGTTTTCCCGGTTTGGGTTTCTAGGGGAAAAATATATGTGTAATGTTTGTATTTGCCATTGTATCCTTTATGTTCTTTTACTGAATTTTTTTTTGCAGTAAATATTTTATAAGGTTAAAACATACAATCATGTTAGGGTTTCCCTTCAAAGGTATCCATAAGTGGGACCAATATGTACTAAAATATCCAAGCAATGTTTCAGACCAATCCCTACTCAAAAACATCCCATAGGCCTTTGGAATATCTACGATTATGATATCTATGACCTGATGGAATTTTGGGTTTGAGGAAATTCAAATCATAACATCCTTTAATTCCCCAATAACCTTGGCCTCAATTCTATCTAATTGAATAATATGTGTGTTGTTGAAATATTGTAACTGCAAAGAGTATTTTATTTATTATTGAGTTATTATTCATTAGATCAATCCCCTTTTGTGGATTGATCATGTTAGGCATTGTAATTGGCCAAATCCCGTTTTGTGGATTGGTCAAACCCTAAATATATTGTTTAAATTTAGAATTCGACCCTCAAGCTAATTAAAGTGGTTTTAAACACTAAGAAGACAAGTCGGCCCTGCCCAGTGAAGAGACACTTTTCCAACACCTACCAGTTTGTATAAATAAAGGAAGCCAAAGCCTCATTATCTCACTCACTTGCTCGCTCATCCAGTGCAGAAGTTTGGTAGTTGCAGCTATGAGAAGAAGGAAGAGAGAGTCACATTGCTCAATGTTGTATATTCTCTAGTGTTTTGGTTTATTCTCATGGAATTGTATTGGCTATCTATATTAAGGAAGTTTTTTCTACGTTTTCTCCCCCATGATGGTTTCCCATCATAAATGTTGTGTATCTTGTGATTGTGTTTCTCTCAGTGATCCTATCTAAGCTATGGTTATATAGTAAATTGAAAAGAAACATAATAATAGCTTAAAACTTAACATGGTATTAGAGCTAAGCTTAAGAGAGCATCTTTCACTAGATAAGCAAAACCATCATTGTTGCCATGCAAAAAAATTAGGGTTTTATATTGAAGAGGAATTTTAGCCTAAAACTCATCAAGGAAGTGCAACCTATCCTAGAAAACTCTTTGGCACCCTCAGTGCACTTTTTCAGTGGATAAAACTCTCGAAAAGTGAAACCGTAGTTTTCAGTGGTACCATAAAACTAGAAAACAAGAAGTACCAGAAAAGCAGGAAACCAAAACTAGTACCAGAAGTACTAGTCCAGAATTCCTCTAGTCAAGTTTGAAGGGGAAAATATTGGATTTTTTGAAATCTAACTGCACCAGGATACTCGCCTCAGCCAAGCACATCTCCTGGTAAGTTCAAAATTAAATTATGAGCATTTTCAATTTTTGGTCATTTTCCTAGCTCTAGGTAAAGATATTTGCAAGCACTAAGCTTGTTGACAAGCTAGGAGGTGTGGAAAAATTCCATTCTTGGAAGTATATGATTGCACTCATTCTTGAAGAGAATGACCTAGCAATATTCATTAAACTAGATGTACCGGAACCTACCGATGCTACAACTAAAGAAAAACACCAAAAGGACACATTTAGGGCCAAAAGAATCATTGCATATTCTATTAAAGATCACATGATTCCTCAAGTGGCTTCAAAGAAGACTTGAAAAGAAATGTTTTATTCCCTAACCAGGATGTATGAAGGAAGTAACATCAACTAGAAGATTAATCTAAGAACTCAACTCAAAAATACAAGGATGTAGAAAGGAGAAACAATTCAAGAGTATTTCTCTAGAATATCACAATTCATGGAACAACTAGAAGCAATTAGTGATACTCTAGATGAACAAAAACTCATAATGACAACCCTTAATGGTCTCACAAGACCTTGGGATGCATTCATCCAAACTATTTGTGATAGAAAGGAGAAACTACACTTTTACAGTCTTTGGGAAGAATGTGTTCAAGAAGAAGCAAGAGTAGCTAACAGAGAAGCAATACTATCAAGAGATGAAGATCAAGCCCTAGTTTCTTATACTAAAGGAGGAAGTAAGAGGTCTTACTTCTAGAATTAAAATTGTCAACATAAGGAGTCTCACCCCCCAAACAAATTCATATATAAATAATCTCACCCTCCAAGGAGATTCCAGAAGTTTCAGAAAGGTCAAAGAAGAGAAAAACGATTTCTGATCCTACCAATTTTACCATTGTGACAAGATGGGACATATTTCTAAGAATTGTCTAGCTATAAGAGAATAATACAAGAAGAGAAACAAGAGGCACCATGCCCACACAGTTGAATATAAAGAGCCACCCACAAAGATGATAAAAGAACAGATTGAAGACTATGTCTTAATCTATTCCCTCTCAAGATCAGTGTCACCTGGTGAGGACAGTTGGCTCATAGACAGTGGTGCTTCCAAGAACATGACAAGTCAAAGAGACATTCTCTCTTGCATTAAAATAAATAAATTTCCCAAGAAAGTTACACTTATAGATGATTATCAGTACCCTATCAAAGGAGTAGGAGAATCAAATTACAAACTTGATTCAGGAACCCCAATGAAGATGAAGGATATACTATATGTACCAGGTTTGAAAAAGAACTTACTTTGTATCTCATATTTAGATAAGAAAGGCTTTAGATTTTCTTTCATAGATTGTGAATTTCTTATGTGGCCCAAAGGAAAAACCATGGAAGAAGCAATTGTTATTGGAAAAGAAGAACGTGGCTTGTATAATATAAAAGGTCACTCAAAAGCAACCTTGACTCATTACATTGAGAATCCTTGTGAACTTTGGCATAGAATACTAGCTCACATTAACTACAAGGAATTACCATATGTAAGAAAGGAAGTCACAGGTCTACTAGAATTCAAGGTTGACCATGAAGGTGTGTGCAATGGATGTGCACAAGGAAAGAACATCAAGAACCCTTTCCTGAAGAGAGACAATAAAGAAGAAGGAATCCTAGAAATCATTCACTCAGATGTATGTGGCCCAATTAAATCAACCTCCATCAGTGGGTATGTATACTATGTATCATTTATTGATGACTATTCTTGAAAAACATTGGTTTACTTTTTGAAATCAAAATATGAAGTGTTTGGTAAATTCAAGGAATTCAAAGCCTTGATAGAGAATCTATTTGAAATAAAGATCAAGATACTCAGGATAGATAATGGAGGAGAATACACCTCAAAATAGTTCGTAAATTTTTGTAAAGATGTCGGGATCAAGAGGGAGCTCACCACTCCATACAATCCTCAACAAAATGGTGTAGAAGAAAGAAAGAACAAAACTATAATGGAAGAAGTGAAGAATATGATCCATGATCAAGACCTTCCAATGCACTTATGGGAAGAAGAAACAAGAACAACAATGTATGTATAGAACAAATTGTCCCATAGTGCACTTGGGTTCAAGACCCCTAAAGAGATGTTCTCTGGAAAGAAGCCAGAAGTAAGCCATCTCAAAATATTTGGTTTTCCTATATTTGTACACATTCTGAAATAGAAGAGATCCAAGATGGGCCCTTTAGGAAACAAAGGAATATTTGTTGGATATTGTGAGGTCTCCAAGGCCTTTAGAATATACATACTAGGTTACCATAATATCGATATCAACAGAGATGTAACCTTTTATGAAGATGAAGCATTCAAGAAATCAAGAAGATGTCAGCTTGAAGAAGTATATGAAGAAGAACCTGTGGCTCCCAGAGTTGCCGAACTAGTGAGGGAAGTCATAAATTCCCCTGATGAGGAGATTCTAGAAGATAATGAAATAATAGAATCTCAAGAACCTCTCCAAATGACAATCTCCAACAAAAAAATCCAACATAGGCAAGGAAACTTATTCAAGATGGAGAGAAGTATGGTTCCCCCGAAGGAACCATGAGACAAGTCAAGAAACCAAAGTCATTATCCCATTATATGGCTTTGATGTGTGATCTCTTAGAGAAGGATCCTACTTGATTTGAAGAATCCATTCAAGAGCAAGAATGGGAAGATGCCATGACAGAAGAATACCAATCCATTATAAAAAATGATGTATGGGAAATAGTTCACAGAATGAAGAGAAAGGATGTGGTATCTTCCAAATGCTATACAAGATAAATCATGTTGTTGATGGAAGTATTGAGAAATATAAAGAAAGGTTTTTTTCTCGTGGAGTTTCTCAAAAGGAAGGAATTGACTATGAAGAGACATTTTCTCCTATAGCCAGATACACTTCAATCAGAACCATCATATCCCTTGCAGCTAATATGAATTGGAAGTTACACCAGATGGACGTGAAAACAACTTTCTTAAATGGTGTCATAGAAGAGGAAGTGTATATAGAAAAATCTCAAGGTTTTGAAGTTGAAGACAGAAAGACTCATGTATGCATATTGAAGAAGGATATGTATGGATTGAAACAAGCTCCTAGAGCTTGGTATGGAAGAATTAACAATTTCCTTACGAGCTTGGGCTTTGCCAAGAGTAAAGAATATTCTAACCTTTACTTCAAGGTTATGAATGATGAGCATGTTATATTGTTGTTGTATGTGGATGATTTATTTCTAACTGGAGAAGAAAATATTATCACCGAGTGTAAGAAGAAGCTTGGTGCAGAATTTGAGATGAAATACCTTGGCCTAATGCGCTATTTCTTAGGTCTTGAGGTTTGGCAGAGCCCAGAGAAGATATTCCTTAACCAAGGGAAGTATGCAGTTGAAATACTGAAGAGGTTTGATATGTTGGAGTGAAAATCCATGAATACACCCATCGAAACAAATTTGAAGCTCTCGGTTGACACTTCGTCAGAATTGATTGATGTTATGTTGTACAGACATATCAATGGATCGTTGATGTATCTGACGAACATTAGGCTAGATATATATTTTTCTTTGAACACCTTGAGTTGATTTCTGGTAGATCCCAGACGTGTTCACTTGGTTGTTGCAAAACATGTGATGAGGTACCTTAAGGGTACATTAGAGTTTGGTCTCAGTTATAATGGAGATCATGACTTCAGAATGAATAGTTATACTAATTCATATTTGGTTGGAAGTGTCTCTGACAGAAAGAGCACTTCAGGATGTTGTTTCAGTGTGGGGTCTACCATGATCTCATGGAAGAGTAGGAAGCAATCAAGTATTTATCCCAGCATGACAAAAGAAGAATGCATTTTTGCATGTTCTGCCAATTGTGAATCCATATGGATCTGGAAGTTGTCGACAGGTCCATTTGATTTGGAGATGGAAGCAACCATGATTCTATGTGATAACCAGAGTTATATAAAGATGAAAAAGAACCCTTTGTTCCATGACAGGTCAAAACACATAGAAATCCGATATCATTACATCTGTTATATGGTGCAAAGAGGAGCCATAAACCTCCAGTATGTTAGCATGGATGAACAGGTTGCAGATGTGTTGACCAAGCCTCTGTCTCATGTAAAGTTTGAGCACTTTCAAGATAATATTGGTGTAGTCCGAAAGGACCTCCCTTGAAAGGGGGAGTAGTGTTGATGCAAGCCTTGTGATGAATATTTCTAGCTTCATGTTGATGTTGTTGTGATGCCATCCTCATGCTAAATATTTCTAGCTTCGTGTTGATGTTGTTGTGATGCCATCCTTGTGCTGCAGATTTCTAGCTTCATGTTAATGTTGTTGAGATGCTAGCTTCATGCTGAATATTTCCAGCTTCGTGATGATGTTGTTGAGATTCCAGATTCATGTTGAATATTTCCATCCTAGTGTTGATGTTGACGATGATCCAGCCTTCGTGTTGTGATGTTGTTGTTGTTGATGTTGTATCAAACTTGTGTTGTTATTGATGATGATGATGTATTAGTGTTATGCTAATCCATTTTGATGCATATGGTGATGATACCATTCCAACTCTATGTTGTGGATGATGATATTGATGATGAGAAAAGCTTTCGATGATTTATAGATATGCCAGTCAGTGTTCCATATGTTTTTGATATTGTTTCCCTCTCTCTCTCCCAATGATGTTGTAGAATACCCTTCTTGTTAAGGGGGAGTGTTGAAATATTGTAACTGCAAAGAGTATTCTATTTATTATTGAGTTATTATTCATTAGATCAATCCTATTTTGTGGATTGATCATGTTGGGCATTGTAATTGACCAAATCCCCTTTTTTGGATTGGTCAAACCCTAAATATATTGTGCAAATTAAGAAGTCGCCCCCCAAACTAATTAAAGTGGTTTTAACCACTAAGAAGACAAGTTGGCCCTACCCAGTGAATAGACACCTTTCCAACACCTCCCAGTTTGTATAAATAAAGGAAGACAGAGCCTCATTATCTCACTCACTCACTCTCTCATCTAGTGTGCAAGTTTGGTAGATGCAGTCGGGAGAAGAAGGAAGAGAGAGGCACAGTTCTCAGTGTTGGATATTCTCTAGTGTTTTGGTTTATTCTTTTGGCATTGTATTGGCTATCTATATTAAGGAAGTTTTTTCTGGGTTTTCTCCCCCATGAGGGTTTCCCAGAATAAATGTTGTGTATCTTGTGATTGTGTTTCTCTCAGTTATCCTATCTAAGTTATGGTTATCAAGTAAATTGAAAAAAATAATAATAATAGCTTAAACCTTAACATGTGTTGCTCATGGTAGGGGTAGCATTTGGTTTCTTGCATATCGATAAAGGAATAAAATTTGAAGAAGTGTCTTAGTGAACCAGACAATTATGAAACTTCCTGTTATAAATTTCAAATGTTAACAAGAAAGGTGGGATAGATGTCTGCAGTTTCTTATCGGTCGTTGTTCCATTCACATCAGGTTTCCATATATTCCTTGAACTTCCTTTAACTTCATTGGGATTTTGGCTTGGGTTTAACATGAGTGTTCTATCCTCATCCATGTCTTGTAACAATAAATCCTTTTGTTGAGGAATACTACACAATTCCATCACCGAAATATTAGCCTTCAACTTCTTCATGTCTTCTACCACATTATAGTCTAGCTTTGTTATTTCATGAGCCAGGAAATTTGGTCTAGAATAGAGTGGTGGAGTTTGTTGAGCTGAAGAAGAAGGTTTTCAATATTTCTTAGGAGCTTGCGAAATGACAGGATGATTTTGTACGACTGGGGCCTTGTTCCTAGTTTGGGCTTCCAATACTTCTGGGAATTCTTCTCTTTCTGTGGAAATGTCAAAATATGAGGTATAAGTGACATCCAATAGAACCATGGTTGTTTTTTCAGAAGGTTCCCTTTCCTTATTCTCTTTGGTTCTTAGAGTATAATAATCGAGTTGTTCGGTTACAGCTTAACCATCCAAAAAATTATTTTCCAACAAATTCATGGAATTTACCCATAGAGGACAATCCTTTTATGAATGATTTTCTTGATGATAGTTGTAGTATGCATCTGAGGCCACCTTTCCCAAGTCAATGTTCAAGTTAGCAGGAGGAGGATCTAAAGCCTTAAATGATTTATTTTTATTGAAGAAGGGTTTGTAAGACCTTGGGTTTGATGTTCCTTCCCATGGATTTATTTTCATGTCTACAATTTTGTTGGAAAATTTATTAACCATTATTTGTAAGATCTCCATATTTGTATTGTCATTTTCAATGTGTTGTTCAACATTTTTACCAGGAGGTATTTTCAAGAGAAGTTCCCATCTCGGTGTCTGTGATGTTTCTTTTTTTGATAAAGAGATCTAGTTGTCTTAGTAGCCTTTCATTTTAAATTCAATAATTTTGGCCTCCTCAAAGGTTTTGTCCCAAGTTGATTTAGCGGCCCTCTTTACAAACATGGAACTAGATGTTGGTAATGCATTAGCGTACACTTCAATTTGTAGTTCTTGAGTGGGCTTGGAATATATTTGAAACTTTTTGAGGATAGTTGTGAAATGTTGGATGACTTCATTGAATTTCTCCTTGGGTCCCATGGTGGAGGGAAAATGTTGGGCCATCAATGCCCTGGTAGTCATTTCTTCAGAAAATTTATCAAGGAAATCTTTCTGGAACTTCATCCAATTGTTAATAGAACCAAATGGGAGATTTAAATACCATGTTGAATCTGAGTTCTTAAATGTGTAGGGTAACAACCTGCATACTATGTATTCATGTTGGAAATTCATTAATCTAATTTCTAGTATGAATTTTTTGATATCATCTTTGGGTAGGCTAGAGGTTTCAAGGTCAAATTTTGGAAGAATTTTTTCTGGGTTCCAAGGAAAATGATGTAACCTTCCTAGTAAGTCTAGGGAATCCCTGACCAACCATGGTTGGTTTTTTACTAGATGGTCATTAACTTCTAGTACTTCCTCGTTGTTGTCTCCCATGTTATCAGACTCAATGTCCTAGTTTTTTGAATTGGAACTTTCTCCTCCAGACTCTGAATCCTCTACATTAGAGTAAGTACTTGTACGTGGGGTTACAAGAGGAGTTTCAGGAATGAAACTGAGGGATTGGTCAATTTCAGTAATGGATAAATCTACTAGATATTCAACCATATGAACAAAGGTATGGTCTGGAGTGACAACTATCGGTCTAACAGTTTTCTTTCTGCAGGGAAGAAACAAAGCTAATGGTAATGCTCTAATTTGTTGAGCTTAAGACCTAGTAATCCTTCTAAATGCATTGAATTCATCATGGGGGATTGTGTAGGGTATTTATGGGTGAAGGTGTGAATTGTGGTCCACTTGCGGTGACTCACTTGTGACTGGGGTAGCTTCAATATTAGGGTTATCCTTGAATATATAGGATATTTCATATAAGTTTTTTTTTCAGAGAACTGTTGCGGTTAGCCATGCATTTGTCGGACCTCCTTCTAGTGCCAAATCTGTTGAAGGTTCAAAATTCCCCTTGAATTAACTATAGAAATTGTACCCTCCAATGAGGCCCAATTAGAATCTTCAACGTTTAATATATTACAATTCTCCATATCAATGATCTGACAAGTTTTGATGGAATTTAACAGTTATATACATGTACCTTTCAAATATTTCCTCCTAATAAAGAAGTTCTCTTTTGGGTTATTTTATCATTTTTTTTATAACACATTGAAGGACAAGTAATAATAATGAAAAAAATGATCTATCAAGGAGAAGATCGGTGTAACGTCCCCAACCACCCAACAGGTCGGGAAACTCCATAGAGGAAACATATTTCCACTCTAATACCATTTTTTGTAACATCCTCTACCACCAATGGTCGGGCCATGTGTTAAGCCCTAATATTGGCTCATTACCACTTAATTGGGGCATATTAGATTAGTAATGTTATTTTATTTATGTCGGCTTTAGGCCATTAGTTGTGATTTAGATTAGTAATGTTATTTTATTTATGTCGTCTTTAGGCCATTAA
>ML808003.1:15000-27644 GCA_009831015.1 Picea engelmannii
CTTGTACTTGAACATTTAAGTGGGGTAAAAGGAGGTTGCCCCCTCGAAGAGGCTTATTATCTGATATTATCTCTTTTTCAAGGCGTTGAGTACTTTTCTTGAGGTTTTTCTATGCTATATTGATGTTTGGTTCTTAACACCATGCTACTCATAGAAACAACAATTATCATATGCATATAAATATAAACATAAACATAAACAAACAATGTATTATATTCATACATATATTAATGCAAAAATAACAGTAAGCCTACACATACAACATATACATGCATTACTCATCAATTATAACACATGTACATATATACAACATGTAAATGAACATAAAAGTGGTACTTATATTTTAATAGAAGACCACCAAATGCATCCAAACCTTCCATGAACCTCCCAGTCATAGACCACATTGCTCATCACTCTCAACAGTGGGTCACCCCCGAGATGGGACTAAACTCCACCCAAGGCAAAAGAATCCTAGGATAGGCTGAGGCTACGGGAACTGCACAATGCAACATGCAGGATTTCCTCCTGGGATCCACTTACACCACCAATCATAGACTCTCGTTCCCCACATGCCACCCCAGGAGTGTACACCTTCATTGTCCAACGGTCCATTGACTACTACACCTCCCTTTCCTTGGGATTCAATAGCAGGTCAGATCATGAATTCTCAGAGCTATGTAGCTGCTACTAGACTCCATCCAGGAGAACTAACTTCCCCAACAAACTCTCTCACCTAGAGAGAGTTTCTCACAAGTCTGAAAAACTTTTTCTTCCATCATAGAAAACTCTCTCTCACTTGGAGAGAGTAGTCCATGGGCCTGACAACCTGCTTCTTCAAACCATCTCTTAAGAAAATACAACAACAACATTCGACTAACACACAGATGATGGTAACAACCGAAAACAAGTAAGGACATAGAATATGGTAGAAATCCATGCTCATCCAAGGAACTATGTTGGCAGCAACAACCAACTGTTAAGACACAGCACGGGCTCGGGAAAATACCGGTGTGTTTGGATTCATAGGAAATGCATGGGATATATCAATGACTATAGGTTTCAAAGGTTCATAGTGGCAGAGTTCAACAATGGAGGTCATGGCCCAATGCGTGAGTGTGTGCATTCTTGGGAAGAATGGTCAAAAGATCCCCAAAATAGTAAGAATTACCACTTATAATTGCATGTGCCTGAGATGACACATGGCGCTCATGAAGCGCATTCCTCTCCACTTGGAATTTCATTCCTCTACCACAAGGAACTTAGGGTAACATAGGTTTATTTCCCAAACCTTAGTGTTTTAAGGAATTAATTATATAATATTATTCCCTTAGAGGTAAGCCCTCTAGCTTAGCCCCCTTTCCTAGACTCGTAGCCCCTTCCCTTCCCTACCTAGTGGAGTTTATTCCCCCATTCTCTTTTATCGTGGTCGGTCTACACACAGTGATGTATTTATATTAAATATATGAGTATTTACACATATACAATAATAGGCTCACTGGCCTTTGCATCTAGGCTCTCTGGCCTAATCATCACATAAGCCTACCAGCTTATAATAACTCAGCTCACCATCCTATCAAACATGTTTAAAATTCATAATTACAACTGGGGTTGTACCTGAGGATATTACAATCCCCTCCCCTTATTTTTTCACTGTCCTCAATGCAAGTTGTTTATACATATACAATTCAAAATTCTTCAAAAATCTCCAAGATTTAGCTATTGGAAGCCTGTTATCCACCTGGTGCTCTACTTTCAAGCACCAATTCTGGTGTTCATATTGTATTTGAAACTCAATTTCTCTATTCCATAGAGTTGTTTCAAGAAAGCATTCAACTCATTTTTCCTTATAACAAGCTTCAATTAAACCTTATTGGAAGCACTGACTGGCTATAGATCCACGACGTTCCACCGAGCCTTATATCTCACTGCTGATAAAATATCATCAACGTATCACCCCCGAGCAGAGGCTATGACTTCATCAAGAAATGGCCTCCCAGTATAAACACGGTCTATAATCAATATCAACATGGTCTAGGCCAAGGTACAAAACCTCAACAACACTCCAACCAATGATATCTCTTCCCCACATGCCTGTACAACCCAAGGTAGTATGCACCTTCACTGCCCAATAGTTGATCGACTACTCAACTTCCTTTACACGGATCTAGTACAGGCCGGATAGGAAGTCTTGGAGCATCGTGGTTCCAGTAGTTCCAACTACCCTTAGAGGTATCCAGGTACCCTCCAGGCCTCATACCGGGGAACCTATCCCCACACTTCTCCCTCCAGGGATCCATCCTTGTCCAAGCCAACCCAAGGAGAAGTGTACACACACTCAGATCCATCGAGGATCTACAGGGTAATATTCATTGTCTCCAATCAACATCTTCCCTAAGCTACTCTTTGTAGTCAGCATTCCAACTTTAATCAACATCATCTCATATGCATCACCCACATGCAGTTATCATGAGAAAACATAAAATATTTTATTTAGGAACTCAAACTTAGCTCAAAAGGGAATTCAACTTTTCCCCAAAACATGAAATTCTATTTCATAATTTTTCTTGGTTGTTGCCATATTAGGATTGAAACCTTCCTTGTGGTTTTCCACAAGCACCAAACTGCATACCATTTTCCTGCAATGCTTCATCTTGCATACTGCCAACAAATTGTCATTTTTTCATGTACATCATAATTCAATTTCAATATGTACAAAACCTTATGCAGTGATCTTAGAATTGCCCGCACTTAGCAATTAAATCACAATTAACAAACAATTTAATAAAATAGAATGACTCATCATTCTATGGATATGCCTATTCTTAATTAATATGTGTAAGTTCATTACTTCTTTTTCTAAACAAGAAATTTTTCTGTAGTCAATGCTTACGTGACTACTTGACTTACAACTTCCCTATTGCAATGTCTAACAACTACTGAAATGTCCTCAACTTCATGAGTTAACAACATTTCAGCTGTTAGTAACAATTATTTCCATGCAATAATATATATGCATGTACTTACAAAACACATTCAACAATTGCATATAGTATACAATTCTATCACTTACTATGCATGAGTGCAATTCTCAATGCATATTTATTCAATGCACCTTGCATTGACTTACATAATGCTCTTTATCTGAATCATGTATCTCACCATCCATAAGTTGGAATTCTAGCCAATGTCTTGACACATTCCCCACACACTTCCTATTGTCTTCCCAATTAATTGGATGCCTTCCTTTTCGACCCGAACACTACACCAAGAATATAATTCTATGGTGTTCATTAGTGTTATCAAAAAGGTTGTTGTCCAAGTTTTATTTAGAGGTAGGAATCTTTTGGTACCTGTGTGGTTCATAACCTTTCCATATCCAACCATGTTTTGGTCTCATACATGACTAGATTTACTGGCATTCATTCTTATAACAAGTTCCTATCTTTAATTTCTTTGGTTATTACCCCATAACCAAATTAACATGACATTATACTATATGAGTGTGTGCATTCAAAAGCTAAAAAGCTTTGATAACTATAACAGGCCTCTAGCCTTTACCACATCTAGTGGTAACTTATTCATGTTAATGCATTCAAATAATACCATCCTGTGTATCATAAAAATTCAATCAGGGGAAATTCTTACCTGAATTTCCCTTTGGAAATTGTGTAACATAATTTCAAAAGAGAATACTTACCTGCATAGCTTCCATTAAACGAAAATGATATTACTTGATTAGTTGATGACAATAGAATATTTCATGCTTCTTTTATCAGACTTATAACCAACACAGCAGCTTTCTATTGCTTCCTTCCATATGCAACAACATCACTAACAACACTTGCAAACATGAAAACATTATTTCCTTTGGTTGTCCCAACAAACCATAACACACTTGCTGCCACAAAAATTGCAACAACTTCTTTCTCCCTGTAAAACTTTTCCTTGTTGATCACAAAAGTCTTCAATTCTTCCTGGATTCTTGAATCTTCTTGTGCTCTCATTGTAGTCATTGTACATGACTATTGTTTTCCTCAGAAATTTCTATCCAAATCACTCTTGGCTTCCCCTTTCATTTATAGCCAAATACTCAGGTGATATTAACCTTCATCTTTCATTTATCCCTTGGATCCTTCTATCCCAACTCATACTTGGATGAATTATAATTCCAAACCAAATTGTTTTATAGAATCTGGATTCTTCAACATCTAGTTACTCTTCAGGACTGAACTTCTTCAGCCCTTTCCTGATGGAATTCTTTAGTACTTGAGGTTTTCTTGTACTCTCCTCTTCTCTTTTCCAACTAGCTTAAAACTTGACTTACCTATCCAATCTCTAGCACAATGTAAGGATGCACATATGCCTCCTTTTCTAGCTGCATAGAATTAACTAAAAGTCCTTTTTTTACCTTACCATCATAGACTCAAGTGATACCTCCAACATCTTGGGTTGTCACTCATGGCTCTATGTCAGTTAAGATGGATTCTTGTTAGGAACCATCTCCTTTGCATTCAAAACCATGTATAAAACCATTTTCTTCTTCCTGGTTCCTTATCAATTTCTCTTTAGAGTTCATTTCAATTTTAAATTATTCTTGACTTGATACCTCCATGTTGTTATGGAAATACCTTCAACACCTTTGGCGTGCATCAACAATCCTCTACTATTCTAGATTCCCTTCCTGGAGTGTTAACATGCATTCTTATCAGCTTGATATCTACATCATGATTTCTTCTTCCATTATCTTAGGATGTTCATGGACTTGACTCCATCCAAGAGTTTTTTCCTTGTCTACTTTGCATGCTTTCCACCACATATTATGTTGATATTAATTTTCAACATTCCCCTATTACTTGGATCCCTCTGATACAATTCCTTCATGACCCAATTATATTTCCAATCATGTTCTTTGAGTAACCTTAGATAGTTAACACCAACTTATTTCTTGAAGCAATTGATTTAGCCTTTTCATGACTGATCCTATCAACAATGATGTTATCTTGATGAATTATTAATTTCTCCTGTCTTGACCCATATGATTTTTCAACCTAACATGCATATTCTACTTCTGTCATGCCATATTTGATGACCTTCACACCATGCTTCCACTACGCACTTTGTTAGCAATAATGAAGGTGCTACCTCCAATCTGTAGGACTGATCTTTGAAGATGTCACATATTATCTCCAAACTCTTTCATATTCCATAAAAACTTCCTTATCCCCATGCTTTTCATATCCATATGAACTTATCGTTCATGCATTATCATGTATTGTAGATGGATTTATCCATCTAGCATTCACATTTGATGTGAAAATATTTTTACCTGGACTGTCTTCCCCAAACAAGAATTCCATTCGAGGTTTCCATGTTGTTTATTGAACCCAACATATGATCCAATGACTTCTGAAAAATATCAAATGTAAATTGAATAATTTTCCCTGTCCTTCTTCCTTCTTTCTTCTATATGAAGACATCTCTAGCACTTTTTTCTGTTTTAAATGCAAACATTACATTTAAAAATGGGCGTACAACAATTTTTGTTAACTAGAACCACGATACCATTTTGGTATTATATGCACAACAATTTGTTTCCTTTTATGGTCACAAAAAATATTCATTCTTACTTCCTGTGATCTAAGCGAATCAATCGTTAATTATCAATGAATACCTGGAATCCTCTTTCCGATACCTTTCCAATGACTGCTTCCTTGCTAAATTTTGAGCTTTGAGAAGAAAGTTATGATCCTTTAAAACTTGTGATTTTTATATGATGCACTCCTTGTGTAGTTGATCTCTTTTCTCTGAGCTACTAGCTCTTATATATTTGTTGGACCTTATCATAAAGTTCCCAGGTTGTAATGTCCCCACTTTGGGACATCATCATAGTGTAGAGGTTTATGATGACCAGAGTAGCCATATGGATGTTATAGCGAGTACAGAGGTTATTAAGAGGCATTGTGGGGTCCAACTTGCATTTTTCATCAGATTTCATCATTATGATCCATTCCACACAGGTTAGATTTGGTTATGTTGCATTCCGATGATTTCCATGATTTTGACTATTTTGGGCTATAAGTTAATTAGATTCACTGAAGAGGTCATTTTGGGCACATTACTTGGAGGAACCTCTCAGTGTAATAGCTTGTTGGAATCGGGAGAAGAAAAACTACAGGATGGGATAGTGAGAAGTGACTTTTAGTGGCCAGGGAAGCCACAAGGAGAGATAAGGTGTTTTTCAGAGGTAAAAAGGTTAATTAATTAATTAAAGTGATTTAATTAATTAATTAAATATTAATAAAATGAAAGTCACTTTGGAGGGACAAGGTGAGCCAAAAAGTATAAAGGAAAGGCAAGGGCCTCTACTCATTCATTCATGTATGATCATATTTTGATATCTAGCTTCTAGCTAGTGATCCCAGCATTGGGGATTTTGAGGGTTTTTACTTAACAAACCCTAGAGGATGATTCGGTGGTGAAAGATTCCACCTAGATTTTCCCAAGCTTGGTCTTGGAGATGCAATACTCTCCCACACCATTTTAGTTCCGATCTATTCAGTGTAGGAGGGTTCTACACCAGCCATAGGAATGTGAAGAGGAGGAGGGTGCACCATTGGGGGTTTCCAGTAAGGGGGGCGCACCATACATTGAGAGAAGGTTCGATCTAGCCGAGGAGAGGAGATTGTGGGAATTCCAGGTATTGGGTTTTCCTTGCAGGTGTCTTAGCATCATTCTTGGTTGTTTATGGAGGCATTTCAAGGGAGGATTTATTTGTATTGAGAGTGGGATGATTTCCCAAGAGGAGGACACACCAGTATTTGGAGGGTATCTAGATCTAAGGATCTAGCAGGTATTTTGCCTAGTTGAGCACGTGGGTTTTCATCGTTCTGCTCCAATCTATCATTCTAGTGGATTGGTGGAGCTTTTGGAGGTCTCTAGGAGAGAGGTCGATTTATCTAGGGTTTCAGGCATCTAGGGGGGCACACCATTCCTTGGAGGAGGTTCAGATCCATAGGGTTTGAGAGGGATCTTGGAGATTCAGGCACCTGGGTTGTTCTTGCCTTCACCCGATCTATTGTTTGGCATGTTTACTGGGGTGAATGGACATCTTTGACAGTTGGTTCGAATTATTGAGGAGCTTCAGGTTTCCAGCAGGACGTGGCATCATTTAGTTAGAGCTTTGGCACTTCATACGGCCAGATATACTCTTGTCTTCATATTCATTAAGTATTCAGCCTTTGGGAGGCTTGTGCTCTTCTATTGGATCATTTTTTAGCACCTCATATTGTTGGAGTTACTTCACACAAACCTAAGATTTATTTTTCCTAAGGTTATTCCTTGTTTATTAGTCATAATTAGTCATTATCCAGTCTCTTATATTTTAGGGGAGAATATTCCACCTGGAGAATATTCTCTTTCAGTTGACACTTCAGTTTGACTAGTTGAATTGAGTTTAGATCTTGCATTGGTTTTGTCACCATGAAACATTGGGATCATCACCAACTCACTACTCTTTGTTCAGTCAGTTAACTAAAGACTAGTTGACTAGTTAACTCAGCCAGGTGGCAGTTCACTCTCGTAATTGCCTGAGAGACTAGATTGTGTGGTAGTTTACTCTTGTAACTGTTGGTGTGTGTCCAGATCAATCTAGACCACCACAATGGCTCATTAGTTACTCATGTATCCTATATCTATTGTAAATTATTCACTCTTTGAGTGTGGAATACGGTTAATGAGAATTCTTCCATTCTTTCTATCTTGCTTCTTCTTTCTCAATTTCTCTCTACAAATGTGTGTGGTATTTTCTAGCTAGATCTATTCTGTGTAGGTTCAACACATTTACATGGTATCAGATCTGACGAATTTCTAAGCAAAAGCTACACCAAATTATTTTTCCAGGTACTGAAGATTGAAGACAACAAAAAGATGGATTATTCGTCAGAAATACTTCTCACGCCTCATAACTATTTGGAATGGAAGACACAAATTCTGTTTCATCTTAGATGTAGAGGCTTGTACCAAATAACTATGGAAATGGAAGTAGATCCTGATTCTGTCGATGAGAAAAATGACTTTCTCAATAGACAAGATATGGCCATAGGAAGTATTGGCATGTCCATTTCTCCTGAACTTTTCCATCAAGTCTATGAAGAATCACAAGGATCAACTCCAAATGAATTATGGACCAGATTGGAGGTTCTATTTGGGAATAAATAATATTGTAAAGATTTCATGCAGGAGGTCGAACAGATAGAGCCAGAAGAGAAGCCATCAGAAGATCAAGCCTCTTATTAGGAAGAGTCTTCTACAAACATTTTTGCAGAAATTAGTATTCCAATAATTGAAGATGATGTCTACTCCATTTCAGATTTATTTTCTGAAATTCATGTGGAAGATATATGGCATGCATCTCAGGAGTCACATGCAGACACTTTTGCATGCACCATGCATGCATGTCAGGAGACAAAAAGAGAGCCACGCACATCAGACGCCACTATGATATTTTTTTGAGCACAATTTGCAGAAACAAATTGGATATTTGAATTCCTCTCGGAAAAATATCCAATTTCAAAAAAAAATCGTCTGAAACGGAGTCCAGAAAGTGAAGTTATGATCTTTTTAAAATCAACAAAATTTCAGCATTTTTCCGAAAACAATCGTACGATTTTCAAAGTTTCATCCAAACTTTATTTGGATATTATTCACTACAAGAAGATAAAGTGGATATGTGTGGAAATATCAATTATGCATATACTTCATCAGATCCATGCAAACATCTACATATTCAACAAAATCTTTAAAGATCACAAACTTGCACAATTGCGAGGTCTTCTTGGAGTGAAGGACATGGTTGCTTAGCAACTGTTTTTTTTTGGTTCCTTCTCATTTTTTATTTTATGCATTGTAATTTGAGGGAGGTTTTGTTCCCATGAGGTTTTCCCTCTTTCCTCATTTAGTTCAGTGTATCTTTTGTATTTGGGTACCTAACATGGCCTCATAGCCGAGATCTATTATTTATTTTCACCATAGTGATGTTCAAGGGGGGTGTTGGAGTTACTTCACACACACCTAAGATTCATTTTTCCTAAGGTTATTCCTTGTTTATTATTCATAATTAGTCATTATCTAGTCTCCTATATTTTAGGGGAGAATATTCCACCTGGAGAATATTCTCTTTCAGTTGACACTTCAGTTTGATTAGTTGAGTTGAGTTTAGATGTTGCATTGGTTTTGTCACCATGAAACATTGGGATAATCACCAACTCACTACTCTTTGTTCAGTCAGTTAACTGAAGACTAATTGACTAATTAACTCAGCTAAGTGGCAGTTCACTCTCGTAACTTCCTGAGAGACTAGACTATGTGGCAGTTTACTCTTGTAACTGTTGGTGTGTGTCCAGATCAATCTAGACCACCACAATGGCTCATTAGTTACTCATGTATCACATATCTATTGTAAATTATTCACTCTTTGAATGTGGAATATGGTTAATGAGAATTCTTCCATTCTTTCTATCTTTCTTTTTCTTTCTCAATTTCTCTCTGCAAGTGTGTGTGGTATTTTCTAGCTAGATCTATTCTATGTAGGTTCAACACATTTACACATATTATATTATGGATCCATCTATTGAGTTTTCCAGATCAACATCTTCATTGTAGCAGGTTCTTCTATTCATGAATAAAATCAGATTTGAGATGTTTTGGCTTGTCTATCATATTGCATATGGTTGAGGTATGTTCCATGATTGCATCTTCTTGTTTATTGTTGCAACACATATATAAATCATCAACTAAAACCCTTAGTCTGAAATCAAGAGGCCATCATGCAAGTAAACACATCTAAACAAGTAGATCAACAAAGTGTTTGACGAAATGCTACAACCAGAAAGGTTTTAAAAGACACCCAAAACTGTGATGTTCCTTACATAATGGCTTGGGAACATTACACAGGTCTTCAGTACCTCTTTTGATGTAGGTTCGAACTAGACAAAACCCAGAGGCTTCCTTCCTAACCCTTTTTCCCTTATTTAACACATTTTTTGGGCACTAGCCCCTTTTCTTCATTCCTAAAATTGCATGTGACCACAAGCTGTGACCAAGTGCTAATAGTTGTGTGCTTATCTAGTGCCTTAAAACTTTGGGGCTCTGGAGCTTCAGAGGTTTCCCTTTCCAAACATCACAACCATCTCCTGGAGTGTCGAATTGGAGAACTCATGAAGTGGGGTGGATCAATGGTCCATGACTTCCTAGCATCCAACGACTAAGATCTATTATAGAAATCCATCTCTGGGAGTTTTCGAAGAACTGCTCTACAGGTCTATCGGAGTGCCGGACCAACGGACTGTGCCTTCCCACTAACCAACTACCATGAACAACTCTGGGACTCTGGGCTTCAGAAGTTCCAGAATACCCATACTCTCCAACCTTATTGAGTTCCCAATCTCTAGACATTGGTATCGGTTTCCACGTACCTTCTCCATATCAACGGTCGAGATTAACTCCGGCCTCCGGGAGTTCTTGACTCAACGCAACTGCAACACAATTCCTCCAGAGTACCAAGTCTCCGGACCTTGGGATCAAGCGCCACACGTCCCCTGTGATCAATGATCGATATATACTCCGACCTTCGGGCCTTCGGGAGTCCTTGACCTCGACTTCTTATACCTTGAATCCTTTGGAGTACCAAGTCTCTGGAATACAAGATCTATTGCCACATGTCCTTCCTCAATCAAAGGTGAGGATTTAATCTGCTCTCCAGATCTTCAGGAGTCTTCAAACTTTAACAATTATTGACCAAGTTTATCTTCTTTATGCAACCATCAGGGGCCCCACTGACCATACTGAAGGGAAGTGACACGTAGAGGAATACTAGAAGTGGAAACATGGCCCAATCAAGTGGGTGACACATGTCACATTCTAACTAGCATAATCGATCTTCGAAGGATACATAACTCAGTGACATGTGGCACACATCTCGTGTGTCTATGTCATCTCAGGTGACGTTAGCAAGTCATGTCACTTCAGGACTTCGGGGCTCTGAGACTTCGGAAGATTTTACACTTGCACGCCTCAAGTCTTCTGAACATCGAACTCCCAAACTTCTTAACCTTTCGGGTCCACATAGTACATCTTGTTGACGATTAAATTCACAATGAGGATTTCGCCCGCAAAGTATTGTTAAATCCTATTAATTATAAGATCACAAGATATATAATACTAGTAGGTGGGACCCCCTTGTTGATTGGGATATCAGATCTGGTTCTTTTTTCATTTTATGTTGTTGTTCGACACTGCTATAGAGTTCTACATGATTGATGAAATCTCGGTTTTATTGGCGATGGATAAAGTTTGTTATGTGTTGGTTCTAATTGCGACAAATGAATGATGGATAAGCATGATTGTTTTGTCGCTATAGGCTCTAATGTCGTGTTGAAATGGCTTACGATATCCATTGTTACCTTTGTTATTTACTCCTTGAATTATTACCTGTGCCACCTGCAAAAGATACATGTTGATAGTAACAAATAAGAGAAATTGAAAGGAAATAAAACAATATGAACAAAATCCAAAAGCAAAGAACTATGATATACAATGTTTCACTATGCATTTTGAAGTTTAAATGGATTGTTTTTAGTCCTAGCTAACGGGTTAGTGGCTATATGATTTATTGAATTTATATGGAAACACATGTGATCTACGCTATAGTATGGTTGGCAGTGGTTAATGTGACATAGGGTGGCGCTCTTGGAAATTAATGGATGTTGGTTTCGATGCATGGTTGAATTGAATGAGTTAATGGATTAGTGGGTTGATGTGTACTAAGATATTGAATGACTGGAGGGTGGAGGCGACATGCATTTACTGCACGTCACTTCATACCCCATCCACTAGCCGTCACCCTGTATATTGTTCAATTTTGTTCATTGTGGTTAACCTCTAATTTTCAAGCAGAGGAGGAACTGGTCAACCAAACTCACTTTTTTAAAGTTTTTGTGGTTACAGGTATGTATTTTCTCCATCCATTGACTCGCTCTGGTTTTGAAATAGGTATTGGCTCGATGATGTATGGGTCTGTTCTTTCCTTAAGTCTGACACCTGTGTAAATTTGTGATATTTTTCTGGAATGAATGCTTGGTGTGGTTTCATTGCAATAATGTTGAAGTTACAATTTCATTGATCATTCTGAGTTTGGAAGCCATGTAGGCTCTCTGTCATCCTTATTGGTCTTGGTTGAAGGGTTCTCATTCGGTCCAGATTCGTTGGTTATATCCATGCTTTATTCTCACCATACCCAATCGTCTGTTGTTATGGGGTTTGTTGAGTTTGAAACACTTGTGTCACTATGTATCGTTCACTTGAGTATCGGTTTGTTCATGTTACTAGTATTTGCACAGGGGATTATGATAGTCATGATTCCAAAGGGATTGCTTAAGGTTGATTTCTATTTCTCATCTCTGTTTATCTCATCCTTTTTCAATTGATTGGGAAAACCATGAGGGTTATACCCTGCACATTCTAAGTATTGTTACAGGACCAAAATGAAGCCTTGCTCCTCTGTTCATAATCTCTCCTATCACGGGAATTGTCACCATGTCTATGAAGTTATTGGTGGTATACATTGTGTGTGCATCGTTGGTCTCGAA
>ML808003.1:32335-74159 GCA_009831015.1 Picea engelmannii
CTTTTTACAAGTGGAAAGGATCTAGAATCCTTGCCCATTATCCAAAACAACAATTTACACAAGTGTGAGACCCTAGGTCTCCTTTGATTTACTCAACTTTGATGAAGTCATGGGTGACTTCATTTTCATGAGCCTATGCTCCTACATCAATTGGTCTTGGTTGAAGGGTTTTCATTTAGTTCAGATTGGCTGGTTGTCTCCACACTTTCTGCTCACCATACCCATTTGTCTGTTGTTATGGGTTTTCTTGGGTTTGAAACACTTGTGTCACTACGTATCGTTCACCTGGGTATGAGTTCATTCATGTTACTGGTGTTTGCGTAGGGGGTTATGATAGTTGTAATGCCAAAGGGCTTGCTTAAGGTTGATTGCTATTTCTCATCTTTTTTTATCTCAGCCTTCTTCAGTTGATTGGGAAAACCATGAGGGTTATACCGTGCATGTTGTAAGTATTGTTACAGGACCAAAATGAAGCCTTGCTCCTATGTTCATAATCTCTCCTATCACGGGAATTTTCACCCTTTCTGTGAATTTATTGGTGGTATACATTGTGTGTGCACCGTTGGTCTTGGAGGTTCTCACCCGATGTTGGGAGTGGGAGGGAAATCGACTCCACAGAGAAAACCCTTGACTTCTCAAGCCCAATTTTGATAGAGGGAACTATTGTGTTCGGTCAGGTATATTTTTGATTGCTATGTGTTAGCGTCGGAATTCACTCCTGGATTGCTTGGAGGAGCAGATCCCGACACCCATCAGTTTAATGTCACGGTTTGTTTATAAAGGGGTGATCAAATGGAGATAAAGAATCGAGGAGATATCACTCTAACTCGGGGCCTGTATCTGGTACATAAAGAACAAAGGAGGTCTGGAATCCTAACTTCAGCCAGTGGGTTGATTAAAAGGTGAACATGTGGAAGACTTGGTAAGAAAGGTGAGCAAACGGCTTTGGGCAACGGGCTTATAGCATCTTGCAGAAGAAAGACTCTGAATGCAAGATCCTCTTGGTTCAGGGTCTCAAGAAACTGAAAGGGGACTGGATCCTCCAATTCTAAGTCACTCAGCGCTGGGAAAATCACAAGAACTGATTAGAGACAGTGCAACTATTACAGTGATCCATGACATCATCATCCTATAATAGCTGCAGCTCGACTGGATCCTCCAATTCCGAGCCGTTCTAACACAGTATAACAAAGATGTAAAAGAAACTGGCATTCATAAGGAAAGAAGTCTCGAGAGTTCATACATAACCAGAGTATCAGTGCTTCATTAAAGCTTTACAACCGGGAGCTCTGCTCAACCATCGATAGATACAAAAATGGTGAAAACGCCTTCATATACTCAAAACAACAACAGCAACAGAATCGAGACGGTGCATTAAAAGATTTGCGTCTGCATGGCTTCTAACAGTCAACATCTGTAGTCTCTGAATGATCGTGCAGTTTATGGCAGATGCAATCGAACTCCTGACAGTTCCATAGGCGAATCGACGTGCCTTTAATTCGTTGCCGGGCTTTCCCATTATGGCGGAGGCGATGTCCAACCACCACCAACTACTTCAATAACTGCTTCATTGGGACTGAGGATGGCCCAGCCAACTCGACACTTCTGCGACATGGAAGATCCTTCGCGTTGCCACTTGGATCAGCTGAACAACCTGATGGATAGGCGGGGGGGGAGCCAGCGCGAGGGATGGGGCGCATAATGGGAGTGGTGGCGTCACAACTACGAGGGTGTGATAAGAAATGACGAGGCGTAAGAGGGACAACAGGGAGAAGACACATGGTGGAAGACAATAAGTGGAGGGGGCAGGAGATGAGACATAATGGGTGCACTTGCGGTGGGAGGCTGACATGGGAAAGAGCGGGACACTTGGCAGGCGGTAAGTGGAAGATGAGAGGGGAAAGGGACCATACGGACCAGAAGAGGGGAGATGGATAGATGTCGGAGGATGAGAAGTGGAGGATAGGTAGCGAGATGACACGACAAGAAAGGGGGGGGGGCATGTTTATTAAACACAGGAAGGCAGAGGATGCCCGAATTGCCTGTGCGTCGTGGATTCGGGCGCTCCAATCGCAGTCGTCAGAGAGATGCGTCCTCGATTTCGAACCCCCCCCCTCCACTTAAAGATAGAAAGGTAGGGGGGGTCCAGAATCACCCTACGTGCCGTTGATCCGGGCACTTTGATCTTGACCGTTGAAGAGGTGCACCCCCGATTCCGGACCCCCCCCCTCCGCTTAAAGGTAGAAAGGCGGGGGGCTCCGGAATCCGATGCGCGTCGTTGATCTGGGCGCGCGAAATCCTGTTGTCCAGAGTTGATTTCCAATTAAACACGGACGCATTTGCATCACAAACTTAGGACAAGTGGGTTTTTAACCCATTCTTTGCATTCTAACCCCCTTACAAGAAATATCGCTAACATTTGGCTCCATGGGGGATAGAGTCATCCCTGTGATGCTCTAAGAATTCTTTTGCAGATTCAGTGCCTTGTTGTTGGGCTATGGAGTCATGCTCAAACATCTCGCTGCTGAGAATACAGGCCTAAAAACTAAAGATACATGCTCAAAGGAGCTTATTTATATACAATCCTAAACTAATAAAACACTTTAGATGGGGCTAGGTGAAAGAAGATTTCCACCATATCCATTCAAGCAGCTTCCTGGATAGAAGCTCCTTCCTTCTGTCGATAATCACCAGTAGATAGTGTAACCGTGACAGCAGAACGGATACACTCTCCAATTTCTCCACATAATATGGAGTTGAGATGAAATAGGGCAGCTCCAAGGCATAGGGGAAATGCCACTCCATGTATTTGCTGACAGGGTCATCGAATGAGTGGTGAATTTCGGAGAATTGGCGACATACAGCCTCTTCTACTCCACAATTGTTCACACGCGGCTGAAATTCTTTGACAAGCACAGGTGAGTGGACAACTGTCGTAGGCTCACTGATCTCAGGTGGCGGCTGCTCGCTGACTGGCTCTGGATAGAAAAAGAAATGCGCGCTCAGCCATTCCTCTGGTTCCTCCTCCTCTTTTCCGTGCACTTCCCCATCCTGTGAAATGGGAACGGCCTCCCGATCCTTCTCTTCAAACCCAAATGTAAATACATCATGGGAAATATCATGAAGGAAGAAAGAGCAATCCTCTTCCACAACGACTCCTTCGTTTAAATCTGAGACAACAGGCTCGTCGGGGGCAGATGTTAATGCACTTACGAAATATTCAATAATCTCCTCGAAAGAGCCATCTAGAACATCTACCTTGGAGAATGGAAAATCCTCCCCATTGTCCTCAGATCTCGACCTTCCATGTTGGGCAGTGAGAGATGTTTCCTGCTCTATCAGTTCACTCAGAGCATCTTCTTCCCCCAGTCTTCTATCCTTACAGCCTTCATCAGACATAATCATATATGAGAGGATTTCTTCTTCTTGGTTCTCCCATGGGTCAGATTCATAATGACCATAAAGAGGACACGTGGGAAAGATTTTTTTCATAATCACCCTCAGTAGAGCTGCTAAGGGCCTTTGCTTCAAAGGATGGGAAATCTTCAGCGTATTGTTCAGCTTCCCACCTGTCAAGTCTGGCAGTGATAAATTTTATCAGCTCCATAACTTCGCCTGAAGTAGAAGAATGGGGAGGAGAAAGGATTGATTCCTGATCCAGGTCATCAGGATCATCCTCATAGCCTACATAAGAGACAACTCTATCTTGTATACATTTGTTGTAGTATCCCTCACAACAGCTATGAAAAATCAACTCAGAGGGATAAATCTCCTGACAATAGGGTGTGAAGGTTGCATGGAATTCACTGAGTGAAGAAATGATAGTAGGGGGTAAAGAATGATACCATTTATGCACATCCCCTGCTAATGAGAACATGAACATCTTTAGTAATACATCCTCATGATGTATCTCCCACTAACGCATGAGTTCATGAAACTCACTGAGGTGCTGAGCAGGGTTGTCCTCTTCACACTTTCCAAATATGGGAAAATAATCACCCCATTCATCCATAGAGGGGACAACATTAGGAAAACCAGGAATAGCAGAAAAATTAAAAGGAGCAAACCTGCGAGCAAGGATTTTCTCCATATCGAACCAGTGAAGTCGCCAATCGATCCTTGAATCATGGAGTCGCCAGGTGAAAAATGTGCAGCTTCGAATGTGTCTAGTCCTTGTTCACCATCAGAGGCCAGATATTAACATTATCGTTACCCCAGGAAACTTCTCAGGCTGAGAAAGCAGCCGCTGAAACCCTCTCGAGAAAGCTCCTCTGGGTCATCTTTCAGGTGTGCCAACAGTGGCCACAACTGAAACAGTAAAGTGGAAACAATGGAGTCGCCACAATGGAGTCTCCAGGTGCAAGTAGAAATCTGAGTAATTCTAATTTCTGATGCACCTTCAGAATTAGTTGATCGTTGTCGTTCTGCCCAGGGAAAATCTTCAACTTCGTCCCCGGCAACGACACCAGAAATGTTAGCGTCGGAAGTCACTCCTGGATTGCTTGCAGGAGCAGAACCCGACACCCATTAGTTTAATGTCACGGTTTGTTTATAAAGGGGTGATCAAATGGAGATAAACACTCGAGGAGATATCACTCTAACTCGGGGACTGGATCTGGTATGTAAAGAACAAAGGAGGTCTGGAATCCTAACTTCAGCCTGTGGGTTGATTAAAAGGTGAACAGGTGGAAGACTTGGTAATAAAGGTGAGCAAACGGCTTTGGGAAATAGGCTTACAATAGCTTGCAGAAGAAAGACTCTGAATGCAAGATCCTCTTGGTTCAGGGTCTCAAGAAACTGAAAGGGGACTTGACTGGATCCTCCAATTCCAAGTCACTCAGTGCTGGGAAAATCACAAGAATTGATTAGAGACAGTGCAACTATTACAATGATCCATGACAACATCATCCTATAATAGCTACAGCTCGACTGGATCCTCCAATTCCGAGCCGTTCTAACACAGTATAACAAAGATGTAAAAGAAACTGGCATTCATAAGGCAAGAAGTCTCGAGAGTTCATACATAACTAGAGTATCAGTGCTTCATTAAAGCTTTACAACCGGGAGGTCTGCTCAACCATCGATAGATACAAAAATGGCGAAAACGCCTTCATATACTCAAAACAACAACAGCAACAGAATCAAGACGGTGCATTAAAAGATTTGCCTCTACATGGCTTCTGACAGTCAACACCTGCAGTCTCTGAATGATCCTGCAGTTTATGGCAGACGCAATTGAACTCCTGACAGTTCCATAGGCGAATCGATGTGCCTTTAATTCGTTGTCGGGCTTTCCCATTATGGCGGAGGCGATGTCCAACCACCACCAACTACTTCAATAACTGCTTCATTGGGACTGAGGATGGCCCGGCCAACTCGGCACTTCTGCAACGTGGAACACCCTTCGCGCTGCCACCTGGATCAGCTGAATGACCTGATGGATAGGTGGGGGGGGAGCCAGCCCGAGGGATGGGGTGCATAACGGGAGTGGTGGTGTCACAACTACGAGGGTGTGATAAGAAATGACGAGGCGTGAGAGGGACGACAGGGGGAAGACACATGGTGGAAGACAATAAGAAGAGGGGGCAGGAGATGAGACATAATGGGTGCACTTGCTGTGGGAGGCTGACGTGGGAAAGAGCGGGACACTTGGCAGGTGGTAAGTGGAAGATGAGAGGGGAAAGGGACCATACGAACCAGAAGAGGGGAGATGGATAGATGTCGGAGGATGAGAAGTGGAGGACAGGTAGCGAGATGACATGACAAGAAAGGGGGGGGGCATGTTGATTAAACACAGGAAGGCAAAGGATGCCCGAATTGCCTGTGTGTCGTTGATCCGAGTGCTCCAATCACAACCACCAGAGAGATGCGTCCTCGATTCCGGACCCCCCCCCTCCTCTTAAAGATAGAAAGGCAGGGGGGGTTTGGAATCACCCTGCATGTCGTTGATTCGGGCACTTTGATCTTGACCGTTGAAGAGGTGCACCCCCGATTCCGGACCCCCCCCTCCGCTTAAAGGTAGAAAGGCGGGGGGTCTCCGGAATCCGATGCGCGTCGTTGATCTGGGCGCGTGAAATCCTGCCATCCAGAGTTGATTTCCAATTAAACACGGACGCATTTGCGTCCCGAACTTAGGACAAGTGGGTTTTTAACCCATTCTTTGCATTCTAACCCCCTTACAAGAAATATCGCTAACACTATGAGTTGGTGGTGCATCGTCGATAGTGTTCTATCGTTGGCTCATCTCTATTGATTATGTCAATAGTATTTTTGGCTAATTGGTTGATTGGAAAATGGGATTGGATATACAGTCATTGTCTTTTACGTTGTGATCATTAAACTTTTAACCCAACATTAGTTTTAATTTGATTAAGTCACAAAAATGCTTTGTGCATGATACGTGGATATGTGTGGCCTTCCTATATCATGTTAGGTTGAATTAATGATTGATGTGACTATGGGTTTTTAATTTCCATGGAAGTATTTCAATAGTGGTAATTATGGCATGGCCATCGACTGTATATGATATGGATATTATTGATTACGCCATCAGAGATGGTCACGATTTTTAAACAATATGGTTTTGTTGCAAATTGGATCACTTTATGGGATGAGATCAGGCTTACTGTTGCTACCTCATTGTATTTATTAATAGACCAACATTGTGGATGTTTAGATTTAGAGTAGTTGGACCTGTACAGTAAAAAATGTACTCTGCATTTTCTTGAATGGCCTGTGTATTCCAAGCATAGTATGAGTTGAAATGGTGATTGATGTCTGTGTGTTTAAATGGAAAGTCAGGATCCATGCAATTAAAATATTGATGGTTGTATTTGGATGTCCGTTATGTGCATTGATGAATATCATGCATCATAGCAGAGATAGAAACAAGTTCTGTGATAGTGTAACCTCATTACAATTTAATTATCAAATGAATTAAAGGAGATAATCAGGCATGAATTTTGAGTCTATATTTGATGATTGAGTAATTCGTGGGCAGTTGTTGATGAGTTGACACTGAACAGAGTGGAAATACATGACTGTGTATTCATTTGGAAATTGTCTTAAAATATTAAATGAACAATGAGAAGAAACATAACTCTTCTAAATATTGTTGTGGGATGCATGTTGTCTTGTTTGGTGACACTATGTTAAAAATTTGGTTACAAATAGTGAGCAAGTCAATGTACATAATTAATTGAATTATACACAGTAGTTTTCATTTGAGCACAGTGATTATTTGGTTGGTGTTATTTCCTTTTACATAATGGTTTTATGGATTACTTAATTAATTTTATGAACAGTATCCTCTTTCTTTCCCTACCACTATTTCACTTTTCTCTAATTACAACCCCATCACCTTCCCAGATTCATTTTTCACTCCCTGTTCTAAAATTTAATTACAGTCAAGAAAATCTTTGTATTGAAGCAGTTTGAAACTGCAGTTTCTTGGTTGGATCACAGTGATATTTTCTTTGGTTTGCATTACAGTTGATTGTTGTTGTCTTTGAGAAGTAACCATGTTTCTTTTCCCCCTCATTTTATCATGTTTCTCTCAATACAAACCCCTTTCATATCCCAGGACCTTTTGTTCACCCCTTGCTCATTGAAAACAATTAAACAATTTATATGGATTGGATTGCATGAGTCTGATATGTTGTTGAGCCAAAGTCTATTTCATATTTTTAAGGAGTTTTCATGTATGGTTGTAAGAAAACTATTTTCTAATCAATAATTCATGAAGGAATGAGATTTTTCAGTCGAGGTAGAAATGGCAGAGGCAACCGAGGGGGAGGTAATTGGAACAAAGGCCCAAGAAGGCCAATATTCTCCATGCACTTTGATGTTGAATTGAAAGAGTTAGGCCAGTTGTTTCAGGCTAGATTTTTCAATTGGATTGGGAAAGGAGTGGTCCAACCTAGGCTTGAAAGGCTTCCCTTCCAAGATCCACAAGCCCCTGGTATTCCCATGCCCCCTCATGTCTCATTGCAACCCGAGGTTCCCAAAAACGACGGATGGCAAGAGATTGTCCACCCAACAGTCTCCCAACATCATGGCTAGCCCAATTTATCCTTACCTACTCCCATGCCTAACAATCAGATTGTCCAAGCAGCCCCTACCCACTCAGTAGTGCAATCCTCCCATGCTAACAACAAATTGAAAACCGAGGCCCACCATGCCCATGACAAAGGAAAAGCCACTATTTCCCCTTCCTCACCCTCCAATGGCTCTGATAAATCCGTGTCTTCCTGGATTCATTTGAGGGATGATTGTTCTCATGTGATCAACAAGATTAGGCCAAAATGCTCAGCGCAGCCAAAGGAAAATTTAGAAATATCGAAGGGTGATAGCGACAATCAAGAAAGGATTGCATTTCAGAGTGAGAAATATGGTTTTTGAATTTTTATTGTATTTATTATTGATGAAAGTTGACTTCAGAAGTTTTGGACAACATGTTTTCTTTGGATATATGAGTAATATATTTTTTGAAACTAATTTCAAATATCAATGAGATAAATTGTCAAATGTTAATGTGATGATGGGAGTTACAAGGAGGGGCGTTTTACTTAATTAACTAGTTATTTTATGATTGTTAAGAGCTAAAGGGAGTCACAAGGGGTCCCACCTACTAGTTATTGTTGGCTCTTGACCAAGTTTTGAGGATCCTTGGTCATGTTTGACCTACTTTTGGGACTTCGATAGGCTGTCGAAGGCGGAGCACAAGTCAAAGCAGAGGTTGTGGGATCTCGACACCTTTTTAGGGAGTTTTGGGTTTTGGGCTATGTAACGAGTCTGGGAATGTTGGCTCATGGGTTTACCCATGTTTAGGCCATTTTTTCAATGTATAAATAGAAGTCTAGGCGAGGTAAGAAAGGAGAGAAGGTATTTTGGTACCTTGCTAAGTGCTAAGTGCAAGTGTGCATTGTAGATGCTTCATGCATACTATGGGATACTTGTAGAGCTAAGTGCAAGTGATTGTAAGAGATTGAGTAAAATCTTTGTGATGTAACCTAGCTCGGGGAAGGAGGATCTAGTGAGGTGTGCACAGATCTCTATTTCTATGCAGAGTAGGATCTTGTGGCTCTGTGCATGTAGAAGATTGACAGAAGATAATAAATAATAAGAAGAGTTGGAATCAACACACCCTTTTGGAATCAAACAAGAGAAAGAAAACCAAAAACGCAAAAGGAAGGAGAAAGAGATTGGATCATATGACCTCAAAGAACCAAATGAGAAGAGTCACAAACTTCTAATGTCCTTCACTAGAGTTCTCGCTCAGTCGGATAGGAGAGAAGAAAGCGAGGGATTGATTTCAAGCTTTCAACAGCAAAAACTCAAAAATGATGAAGAAGGGTATAAAATATGAACAAAAAGGTGTTTACTTCTCAGGAGGAAGCATGTCAAAGTTCAAAGGAATGCATCATTGAATCACAAAGCAGCTCAGCAAGTGAAAATACAGGGTTTGGACCTCCAAAAATTACAATTGTTTAAGAGGTTTTGGGCAAAAAAGGGTTGGCGCTCTGGTATAAGGGCCACCAGAGAATTATAACGCTCTGTTCAGTAGCATAATGGAGCGCTGGCACTCTGCTAACAAGGCAGAGGAGCGCTGGAGTCCTAAAGCTCAGAAAAAAGTCCAAAAAACCCAAAATTCAGTCAAATTTTGACAATCAGGCTCAGTGTGATGGATTGAAGATTCAATCAGCAAATGAAATCAGATAAATGGGGTGAACAAGGTCTGAAAACAATCAGGTAAGACAAGGTCTTATGAGGAAATACAAAACTAAGAAAGTTCGGATTCGTTCCCCTGTGGAGTCGCCAGTTTCTGTTGTAGGAAAATCTCCCTGTGGACAGGTAGATTGCCTCAAAGAGCTATACCCTAAACTCTAAGATAGAAAGTGCTTAACGTGGACACTGACTTCCTTAAAAATCTATACAAACTAATGCATGAGAAGGAAGGATGATAGAAGTACCTTTTTATCGACGTTTGTCCCTGCACGCTCCAAGTTGAGCTCTAATATTTCGCTCCTCGATGAGCCCTGTAGACAAAACAATAGCACGACCACTTCCTACTCTATTGATATTAGCTTGAAAATAGATCTATCTACTAAAGAGACAAATTCATGTAATATTGAACACGAATTAGAAAGAAACAGGCCAAGAAAATTATATTAATGAGGAAAAAACATTGCTTACATCCGTAGATTGATTGCAGCAGCTCTGCCAAGTCCTCCTTGTATACCCCTGCTCAAAAGATCCACGATCCAAATGATGATAGCTTCACTGATTGCTCCCTATGAGATCATAGGTCTCTTGCTTCCAAAATATCTTTGTTCCAGCACCACTTATGAGATCATAAGTTTGGTGTGATTCTCCTTTTCCAGTCCCCACTTATGAGATCATAAGTTTGGTGTCATTCTCTATTTCCATTCCTCTTTCACCATTAGAAAGCTTGCTTATATAGCCTTGGAGAGGCTTTAACCACTTGAGATATCCTTGGGGAAGTTGAGGATTTACCTCCTTCAGTTGAGGATCTTCCCTAAGATCATGGTTGGACTAGGGATTCGAATCCAACTGCCTTCCAAGAATGAAAGGATCCTTCCCCCATTCATCTCAACAACTTAACTACTGCCCTGAATAGGTAGTGCTCCCTCAAAAGGACCATCAGAGCATTGTAGCTCTCCCTAGTAGGCTTTAGGGGGGCGCCAGTGCTCTCAAAATCTATAGTGCTCCCTCAAAAGGGCCAAGGGAGCTTTATAATGCTCCCATACAGTGTAAGGGGGAGCGTCGGCGCTCCCAGAAGAGGTATAGGGGAGCGCTCTCCTCCAAAAACTTAGTTTTTGAGGTGCTTTCAGATGGAAATAGGTTTGTAAGCCTGCTGACTCATTTCTCCTCTTCCAAATCAAATGTTTGAGGTGTTTCAAGTGTCCTCCTCGTGTTGTTATAGGCACGACATAGGCATCATGGCAGTATGCTTCCCTGACACTTGCGACACTTGTGAGCAACATGCGACCTTGTGAGAAAAATGCGACACTTGCGACACTTGTAATGACGACACTTGTGACACTATCAAAGTGAGTATTTTTTATGTGTAACATATTTCCCCCCAAAGTATGAAGTTAGAAGACAGGAACTGATAACTGAAATACTTTGTAGACTTTCAAGCAAGGGTATAGACGCAGAGAACCTGACAAAAGCTGCACACAAACATCCAACAAATATTATGACATGTTTCAAAACCCAAGGCAGGCATACCTATGCTTGGGTGATCAAGACTTGCAAGATATGGCCACCATAAAATACATTGCGGATCCATAATTGTATTGATAAAAAGGTATAGCCACTGAAAATACACTGTGGATCTATATGCTTATGACATGAACTGATTGTAGCCATGAAGAATACACAGTGGATCTACGAGATGACAAGACATAGCCACGACCAATACAAAGTGGATCTATGTAACAGTATATGTGTCATTGTTCAAGAGAAACTCCATCGCAACCTGGGAAAGGTACATATCAAAGTGATCACTCAACCCAGGGTCTTCTTACCGATCCCGATGTAGTATGAATCTAACCATGTGAATATATGTCCTAATGTCGAACATGGCAGAAACCACTTGATTACCAGTCAATGATGTAAATTGTTAACAAGCGCGAGGGAGATCACCATTAATGTCAATGATTCCCAAGGTACCCTAGTACATTCCAACGAATGTGAATGGATGAGATGGAGTCGAACATCCGTGGAATCATTCGATCAGAGGTCAATGATGTAAACCCACTGTCGAATGTGAGGAGGCCTGCCATTGAGGCATGCAGGTCCCAAAGTACTAATTGGTTTCTAGGTCTAGTTCCCAGACAATGTGTTGAAGTCGACAGGAATAGACTCGTCGAAGGAGGGCCTTGATGTATCCCCCATCAACGACACGAAATGGACATAGAGATGTAATTGGCGGATCAAATGGACATGGACTGACATGGGTTTTGAGGCAAGATATTTGGGATGGCTGACTCTAGAGGAAGATACTTCCCTTGAACACTGAGGCACAACAACAAAACATGACATGGACCAAAACTTGATGATGCAGTGGATGCTGTTACTTACGTCAGGTGACCCAGAGGAGTGAAAGAAACTCAAAGGATTGGCTCAATGCAGAGGTTCAGTGGATTATGATGCGTTCAAATGACAAAGTGCCATGTTCAAGGGTGAATCTAAGAATTACTTGGTAATGTTCTCAAGAGACTGCTTGGCTTGCTTCTTTCAATTTTTCCCCCATCCAGATAGACAAGTACCTCTTTTTGATTTAATGAGCTCGAGGAGGATCACACATGCTCGATATAACTCACCTTCGGTAAGTTCCTCTTCCTTTGTTTAACGAACTGGAAGAAGTAAGGGTTCGGTCCCATATGGGCCTGTCGATGTGTGTTTTAACGAGTCTAAAGACAGAAAAATCGAAGGTTTTTTGGGATTATAGAGTTTGGAAAAACACTTAAAAGAGAACTCTCTCAGTTCCTTTTTCGTACAATAGTTTGACGAGACCGAAAAATAGATAAACTATCACTCGAAAGACGCCCTTTCAAACCTTTTAATGAGCGTGAAAGGAAGCAATATCACTCGACAATCTTTTCATATTTAGAGAGTCTGAAAAGTGTTTAAAGATGACTCCAGGGGGGTTCCTTTTTCGTGTGTTCGTGTATCCGTACGGGTCTGAAAAAGAGATAAAAGTTTACCCGGTTTCATTCTCATGTATTTATGAGCACGAGAAAGAACAAAGACTAAGCTCGGTACTTTGTCCCCAGCTTGAAATCTAGTGACTTGACTCCAGAATGATCATCAAAGACTGGAGACATGCCCCCCAAGATTTAATTCATTCACCTACGTTGAGGTTGTCACCAATTTCTATGCTAGATGGAGAAAAAGGATACAGGTGGATGAAATGAAGGTTCAAAAGCGAGACCTAACGAAAGACTCAACTCGACATCTACGAGATCTGGAGAAAGACTCAACATGAAGGGAGAGGTGATTGTTTCATTTTTTAACGAGCCTGACACAGGAAAAGAACTATGCTCAAGGTTCCGGGTTCGATCCCCAAATTTTTGTTTCAGTTTTTAACGAGCTTGCTACAGAGAAGAAAACTATGCTCAATACCTCTGTTTCATTTTTTAACGAGCTTTCCACAGAGAAGAGAATCTATGCTCGTGGTTTCTTCCGGATCATGGCTTCCAAGAGGATAATGCTCTGGAAGGGTACCATGTCAATGGAGAAAACGTGGTCATGGCCTCCAGGAGATCTTCATTGGATGAAAGGTAATCACTCGAGAAGGAACACATGTCGAGGGTCATGATAGGAGTAAGGAGATCAGGCTCCAATAATCCTACCGAAGAGATCACCATGTCAACTACCGGATCCAAATCGTCGAAAGTTGAGGTCATGGGAGACAACGCCACATAATTGACATGCGGCAGGGGTGATACTGTCTGCATATAGGAACCACTTAGGGAGGTAACCCAGTCGGGGCCTATGAATGAAAGTTGATCAATAGTCACAATTCTTCCATCGTGAGGGAAAGATATCACATGGAAAAGAGTGGATACAAGAGTTTTCATAGCATAGACATAATCCCGCCCAAGGAGTAAAGCGAAATCCAAGGGGTCTCGGACCACCATGACATTGATAAAGAAAGTTTTCCCTCCAAAAGTTAGAGGAAACTGAGGAAGGATCCCTAAAGGTTGACTAGTTTTTCTGTTAAAATCTAACAGATTCCGTGTAACCGGTGCAAGCTGCAGACAACCCAAAGCGTACCAAGCAACAGAAGACAAAATACTAACGGACGCACCTTCATCTATCAGCGTTTGAGGAACGTCTCGACCACGAACCTGTACTATAATCTGGAAAGGAAAGTGGGAGGGAAGACGAGGTCTAGTTAGCACACTCCAATAAAAAAGGATGGCCTCATTACTTGGAGGGGGTTTCACAGGAGAAGGGGGAATGCCCCACGACACAGTAGAGTCTGTGTTAATGAGAAAAACATGGACAGTATCAGGTTTATTCTCTAGAATGAGAGTAGGATCGATCGATGATTGGATCAGATCCACCAACGGTGGACTTGGATAGACCACTTTAGCACTCTTTAGAGGAAGAGTGGGACTAACCGAGGAAGGGACTGGATCAGTCACTTTGACATTCCTCAATGGAGGAATGGGATCGACCAATGGAAAAACTGCATCGACCACTTTGGCACTCTTCAAAGGAAGAGTGGGATTGACCGATGATGTAATCAGATCAACCACTTTGGCATTCCTCAATGGAGGAATGGGATCGACCGATGGCGAAACTAGATCGACCACTTTAGTGTCACTCTCTTGATGAAGAGTGGGGTTGATCAATGATAGAATTGTATCAGCTATTTGGGTTTGTGGCTCAATCGAGGAGGAAACTATATTGACCACCTGATCAACCGGACTGACCGAGGATGGAACCAGATTGACCAGTCCATCAACCAATGATGGGTCAGAGGAAAGCTTACGATAACCTTTTGGAAGTTGAAGTTTTTCCAAAAGAGAAGAAGCCTTGTCCATGCGAGGACAAAGGTGAGAGTAATGATCACCTTTACATAACATGCAAGGGAACTTGACAGTTTTCTTCTTCTTACCAACCTGAACATCACCAGTTGATGGGGTATCATCGACATGACCGACAGAGGCCTATGACATCGAGGACCACATTTCTAAGACCTGGGTAAGACCGGGGCAATCCCTCAGAAAGTGGTCACCCTTACAAAGGCTGCAAGGGAATTTGGGTTTTGGATTCTTCCTTTTAATTTTGTTGACCTCATCAACACTCCCAGTACTATTAACAGTAACCAGTTTCTTAGAGCCAACATATGATGTTGTTGGGGTCTTGGTCCTTTTCAGGCTCTTCTTCTTCTTCTCTTTCCGTTTCTTCTTCTTCTGATCAATCTGGCTACTTGCTTTAGAGCTTTCACTAGGCAAAGAAGGAGAAATGGGAGACTTAACGGGAAAAGAAGGTGAAAAGTCGACATGAGGTTGATGTGTGGGTGGTGTATTGACATCCAAAGTATTAGGTGCAACTGAAACATTGGGAGGATTCGGGATCACTGGAGTGGGGAACAACCAAACTGGTAATCCGATAGTGAGTCCTGGGAGGCTCAGTGTGGCAACATATGGAGGACCAAAGTTTCCAAACGAAGGAAAGGTATAAGGTTCCCCAGGAGAAGGGGTTCCTTCATTGGTACTCCCAGGATTCGATGCCATTAACACTGACTTGACCTAAGGTCCACTAAGTAAAACAAACAACACACGCTAAGAATCTAAGAAGCAAACAATCAAACAAACCTTCCTATGATGAAACCACTAGTTGGTGATGAAATCCAATTTCGTGAGATCAAAATAGGAAGGGGCGGGGATAGAGCGGGTGGATCAGTTACATTGGCGACCTGCTTAATGGACTTACGCCTTGGTGCAAGCTTCCACACAGTAATTGTGGATTTACCCTCCAAGGAGCCCGAGTGAGTTTGACCAACGTCTGTTCCAGGTACAGTAAGACTTCCCTTCACTGTCACCTTGTGTGAGACCCTAAAGATTGTGGCTACTAAGGCCACCAACTCATAGTCATCCACTGGGAGGGTACAGTCGACAGTCCAATCAGAACGTATGGGCAGGATAACAAGTCCGAAATCAGCTTGAAAGGCTTCCACTCATCATTGTGGGTATACCTCTAAGTGATCCCCGTAATATGTGCAATATCTACACTGATATCAACAAAGCAGGGTGAGTAACTCTGCCAATATCAATGCGACCTCGTGCTTGACCCTTGTGTGAGAAGGGCTTCCCAGGACAAGATGTTGCAAATGGAATTTACTCTCCCTACCGTAAGATACTAAGTTTGTTTGATAGCTTTGGAAAGTTATCCTTTCAACCTATTCCAAAGCCCTACACCTTAAACTAATGTAGGTTTGCTAACAAAGATGTAAAAAGTCTGATAAATTTTAGTTAAGCGTTGATTTTAATGGTTGTTGTTTACTCAAAGGGTGTACGAAAGTGAAACTGATGGAATGATGACTCAATTCCCAAAAAATATTCATGAAATATGATAAGCAATCATTTCTTTTCAATGAATACCTATTTAAGGGAAAGAGGAAGAGTCATTTTCACTATCAAACACTTGATAAGGAATGCCCTCAATCAATTTTGTTCTCAATCAAATCCAATATGATGATACAACATTTCAGAAATGCAAACTAATCATTAAGATGTAATTTTTTTCGTTTGTATGTGATAATCAATTCAATGCAAAATTTCTCTTGCTAACTACCCTTCCAGATCAAGGAGATTCAGACAAGAAAACACAGATTTCGCACAAACAACACACCCTTTTGCAATCAAACAAGAGAAAGAAAACCCAAAACGAAAAAGGAAGGAGAAAGATATTGGATCAGATGACCTCAAAGAACCAAATGATAAGAGTCACAAACTTCTAATGTCCTTCACTAGAGTTCTCGCTCAGTCGAATAGGAGAGAAGAAAGCGAGGGATTGATTTCAAGCTTTCAACAGCAAAAACTCAAAAATGATGAAGAAGGGTATAAAATATGAACAAAAAGGTGTTTACTTCTCAGGAGGAAGCATGTCAAAGGTCAAAGGAATGCATCATTGAATCACAAAGTATCTCAGCAAGTGAAAATACAGGGTTTGGACCTCCAAAAATTGCAATTTTTTAAGAGGTTTTGGGAAAAAAAGGGTTGGTGCTCTGGTATAAGGGACACCATAGCGTTATAACACTCTGTTCAGAAGCTTAAGGGAGCGCTGACACTCTGCTAACAAGGCAGAGGAGCGTTGGAGTCCTAAAGCTCAGAAAAAAGTCCAAAAAACCCAAAATTCAGTCAAATTTTGACAATGAGGCTCAGTGTGATGGATTGAAGATTCAATCAGAAAATGCAATCAGATAAATGGGGTGAACAAGGTCTAAAAACAATTAGGTAAGACAAGGTCTTATGAGGAAAGACAAAACTAAGAAAGTTCTGATTTGTTCCCCAGTGGAGTCGCCAGTTTCTGTTGTAGGAAAATCTCCCTACGGACAGGTAGATTGCCTCAAAGAGCTAGACCCTAAACTCTAAGACAGAAAGTGCTTAACGTGGACACTGACTTCCTTTAAAATCTATAAAAACTAATGCATGAGAAGGAAGGATGATAGAAGTACCTTTTTATGGACGTTTGTCCCTGCACGCTCTGAGTTGAGCTCCAATCTTTCGCTCCTCGATGATCCCTGTAGACAAAACAACAGCACGACCACTTCCTACTCTATTGATATTAGCTTGAAAACAGATCTATCTACTAAAGAGACAAATTCATGTAATATTGAACACGAATTAGAAAGAAACAGGCCAAGCAAATTATATTAATGAGGACAAAACATTGCTTACAGCCGTAGATTGATTGTAGCAGCTCTGCCAAGTCCTCCTTGTCTACCCCTGCTCAAAAGATCCATGATCCAAATGATGATAGCTTCATTGATTGCTCCCTATGAGATCATAGGTCTCTTGCTTCCAAAATATCTTTGTTCCAGCACCACTTATGAGATCATAAGTTTGGTGTGATTCTCCTTTTCCAGTCCCCACTTATGAGATCATAAGTTTGCTGTCATTCTCCATTTCCATTCCTCTTTCACCATTAGAAATCTTGCTTATATATCCTTGGAGAGGCTTTAACCACTTGAGATATCCTTGGGGAAGTTGAGGATTTGCCTCCTTCAGTTGAGGATCTTCCCTAAGATCATGGCTGGACTAGGGATTCAAATCCAACTGGCTTCCAAGAATGAAAGGATCCTTCCCCCATTCATCTCAACAACTTAACTACTGCCCAGAATAGGTAGCGCTCCCTCAAAAGGACCATTAGAGAATTGTAGCGCTCCCTAGTAGGCTTTAGGGGGGCGCCAACGCTCTCAAAATATATATCGCTCCCTCAAAAGGGCCAGGGAAGATTTATAACGCTCCCATACAGTGTAAGGGGGAGCGTCGACGCTCCCAGAAGTGGTATAGGGGAGCGCTCTCCACCAAAAACTTAGTTTTTGAGGTGCTTTCAGATGGAAAAAGGTTTGTAAGCCTACTGACTCATTTCTCCTCTTCCAAATCAAATGTTTGAGGTGTTTCAAGTGTCCTCCTCATGTCGTTATAGGCACGACATAGGCATCATGGCAGTATGCTTCCCTGACACTTGCGGCACTTGTGACACTTGTAATGACGACACTTGTGACACTATCAAAGTGAGTATTTTTTATGTGTAACAGTCGGTAGTTAGGGTTTTGTTGGTGCACTCTTGAGTGTTGAACCTTGGGTCTACCCCTGTTCCAACAAATGGTTTTGTTGTTGGGATATCAGAACAGTGCAACATGGCACTTCGCCATGACGAAGAAATATAGTCGTTGAAAGCATTATAATCATTAGCTCGATGCCCCAAATAGTTAGAACAACAGTTATGGCCTGAAATCTTGCCATCAAACCATTGGGACTGCGCCACAATGGAAAAAACCACATTGATGAAGGACTCCCATCCTTTGGAGAGATCCATTACATCGTGTCTACTTATTTTGTCGACTGTTTCACCGAGAACACTTTTGCGAATTGTATCCAAGCCAACCCATTACTATCGTGTTGTGCTTATTGAGATTGACACATGTTCTATTACTTTGAGCACTCATTCATCCACCTGAGTTATCCGATATAAGTGTGCATGTCGGACGAGCTCAGTGCCGCAGAGAAAATCATCGAAGAAGTTCTAATCGATCTTATGGTTGAGAAGGTGATGTCCGTCGGAGTTCAAGCCTCATTGAAAAGTGGAGTGCAAGCCTCTCCATCGACTGCTTGCGGATCTGGACTATCTCGACCTGCAGAAGAGAAAAGAACCAAGCATCGTGATGACTTGGTGAACGCAAAGTTAATCCCAACTATTCTACCCGACTACATCCTGCCTTTGGTTGGCGCAATGAGTCATGACAGTGTCCCGAGAGACTTTGATTACACCATGGTTACTACGTACCTCCCGAAGGGGATATGTGTAGTAAGAATGCGGCAAGATAAGATTGCAACATTGAAGTTAAACAACTTTAACCTAGGGGACCACAAGAACTACAACATGCTCTCTGCTTACAAGTATTTGACCAGGATGAAGGGGAAGAACTCAAAAATAATCCCCCAGCCATGGACTATGAACCTCGCGCAATCCACCCTCTTGAATGTGATGAAGATTCCACACTTTTGAAGGCACCAGGAGGTTAACGCCTGTGTTAATCTTCTGCTATCATCTTACCATGGTGGATATCTATGGCTAGATAATGCATCACAGTCGACCTGGCATTGATCCATAGTATCACGAGATTGAGCATGTAGGGACCTGACCCACAGGACTTCTACCCAGGGAAAGATAGAGATCACGCAATAGCATAAACAATCAAAGACACATATGGTGATGTAGAAAAGGGGATGTAAGGCTACAAGGTAGCTTACATCCAAAATGACAGAGTGCGTCTGACCTGCTAGCTGATCGCAGGAAATCTCGTGAGAAAGAAAAGACCTACACAAGTCACAGGATTCGTTGTTGACCTCACCGGGAAATGTGTAGAAGGACTCCAGATTAACTGGTCAAAGTACTTATTCAACCAGCTAGAATTGGATTGCCGTGAAGATGAGGATCAGGGCTATGATTTTTAGTTTAGATGGCTCCTGATCCTCATAGCATTTACTGCTTGGGAGATGCCGGAAGGTGCGACCTTCCCAAACATTGAGTCATTTGAACCACTCACTGTGAAGTTCACCATGCTCTGTTACTCGAGCGATATGGGAAAACAGTGGAAATTGAATGTAGTATTCCATACATACTACGTGCAGTTGAAGAGGGCCATCGAATTTTTCCCTCGCATGATGCCAAACACCCTGCATCGGTTCTGACCTCTCATGAATTTTTGCATAGATCAGCACTTCATTTATATCACTATGCAAGAAGATGAGCATAAATAAGATCTCCAGTCATACTATAAGCTCACAGAAGAGGACATCGAGGAGATAACCAAGGACTAGTCTGAAAAGCTCCTTATCCTTGTTGACCCTGCAGAATAGTCTGATCCTGAACTAATTGGTAGCTCAAAGGCCACTCACAAAGAACACGACACACCTGGAACCAGCAGAAGGAAGAAGACCGAAGAAGTACAAAACCTGAGCAACACATCAGATGAAACTGATTCAGTATCACTTGGACAAGGAGGTGATGACGAAGTAGATAGAGAAGAGACCAATGGTAAAGAAGATCAATAGAATCAAGGTGAAGTAACATCACCTAGGGATCCTGTTGATGAGGTTGATCCCTCGAAGAAAATAAAGGTTTCCCCCATGAAACCTACCTCACAGAAGAAGTCAAGAGAGAGAAAAACCATGATGCGAACTGTGCTCACGGTCGATGACTTTGAATTCATCATCATCAATGTAGCAGATGCCTCGCAGGACGTCTTGCACAAACATGAAGCCAAGAAACAAGAGATGTATGATAGAATCGAGGTTGAACACAAAGGGGTACAACAGGCCCTTCAATCTAGTCATGCAGTATCCATTGCGCCCCCGCCCTCAGAAGCACCAGAGTTGGGAGATAATCCTACCCAACTCTGTATACTAGATGATGCAACCGAAGCTCTCCTTCTTTGCACACAAGAAGACATAGAACAGGCCACATAAGCCCTAATGAAAGTGAAAAAAGTATTCATAGAGAAACACCGAGTTGCGCAGAAGGAGAAGGTTTCTCTCCAAACAAATTTTGAAGAAGATAAAGCACAAATCTAGCAAGAGAAAGAGAAGTTACTCGCAGAACAACTCAGATTCAAAGAAGTAGTCAATAGAGAACTTCACTCTGTGACAGGCTTAGAGAAAAAAGTGGAAGAACCAGTAGAGCATCAAGTAGTGCAACTTGCAGAAGCTATCCAATAGCTTCAGTAGAGAATTGCAGATCTGGAGCTACGAATAATGGCCAACACTCTGCAGGATGTAAGAGATCAAAGAGAAGCAACTTCTTGATGTGCAGTTGATACAATCAAGACCCTCACCATGGAATGTAAACAACTAAGTGATCACAGTGCCCAGACTTATGAGCAGCTCACTGAGGATCCTAAATTGAAGGCATTGGAGTCACAACTCTAGGAGGAAAAGCAGAAAGTAGAAACAGTACAGGCGCAGTTGAAGCCCCTTTCTGCAATTGAAAGGATGAAGCGATCCAAGGAACAACACACTTCTCAAAAACAGGTCCACACCATTCATAGAAAAGTCATGGAAGTGACTCAGAGGCACCAACCAATACAGGACGAGGCTTGTCAATTGTTTGCGGAGATTGAAGGCCAAGGAGTAGAACTGGAGCAAGTCGTCACTGCAGCTAAATAATGCCTAGGGGGACCTCTCAATGAATCAGTTATCCAAGAGTTCATCGAGTAGGAGGCATTGGCGTAACAATAGTTCGAAGCAACTCGAGCCAAGCTCAAGGATTTTGAAGCAGAGCTACCTAGATCAGAGTGACTCGGGATGAGTTACAGGTGAGTGTTGGGGGCCAATTGGCCCTTGAACAAGTTTTGAGGATCCTTGGTCCTGTTTGACCTAATTTTGGGACTTCGACAGGCTGTCGAAGGTGGAGTGCAAGTCGAAGCAAAGATCGTGGGATCTCAACCACATTTTAGTGATTTTTGGGTTTTGGGATATGTAACGGGCATGGGAATGTCGGCCCATGGGTTTACCCATGTTTAGGCCCTTTTTGCAATGTATAAATAGAAGTCTAGGTGAGGTAAGAAAGGAGAGAAGGTCTTTTGGTACATTGTTAAGTGCTAAGTGCAAGTGTGGATTGTAGATGCTTCGTGCATACTGTGTGAGACTTGTAGAGCTAAGTGCAAGTGATTGTAAGAGATTGAGAAAAATATTTGTGTTGTAACCTAGCTCGAGGAAGGAGGATCTGGCGGGGTGCATGTAGATCTCCCGTCCTATGCAGAGTAGGATCCTGTGGATCTGTGCATGTAGAATATTGATAGAAGATAATAAATAAGAATAAGAGTTGGTGGGCGTAGCCCCAGGATGGGGGTGAACCACGTATATCATGTGTTGTGGTTGCTTTGTGCTTTATGGTTGTTCTCTTGTTTATGTGATTAAATGCTTAGTACACTGATCTATGCTTAGAAGAATCTAATATGATAGCTTAGTGTTGAATAAAGTGAATGAATTCTATATCTAATCTATGTTTATGTTCTTATTTCTTGAATATATCGGATCTGTGTGAATACTGCAATGCTCTGTGATTAGGGTTTTTACTGTGGAGTAGATACTAGTTAAATATTAATGAACTGTAATTGCTAAGTTCTCTGTAAAGGTGTTGTAATCACATATTTGTGTCCCAGCTAAGGTTGCAGACATCTAAGTCATGAAACCACCCCTGCCTCTACCTCGGGTGACACTTCATCTGCTTCGCAGGTGTTGCTGAAAGGGCCAGTAGTTAGGGTTTTGTTGGTGCGATCTTGAGAGTTGAACCCTGGGTCTACCCCTATGCCAACAATTATTATTTATTTAAAACCCTTATTATGATTTATTAGTTTTCCCTCTAACTAAAAATTCGGTTGAGTTTTTAGTTAACTTAACTAATGAGGTGGTTCAACTACTTCAACCAATTCTAATTTGCTTAAAGGAAACAAGAAAGGGAGGAACAAGAGGAGGATAGAATGAGAAGCATACTAAGGTTTTCTCTTTGAGTTTGTGTTGATATAGTTCAATTTTCATTCATTCCTTAATTTATCACAAGCCTAATTGGTTTTTATGATAGCAGGGTCTTATTGTAGACAACAATATTCAGGGTTGAATTACATCATTCAGACACTTGTTCTTCAGAGGTGTTGATCTATCTTTGATAGTCTGTGTAGACTTCTATGTTTGTGAATTATTTTTCATGACTGACAAAGGCTATTGTGCATAGTCGAGTGGGCAGCAATCTGTGGCAAGTTGATCCATATTTTAGAGTTCATATTTGATTTTCTGTTAGAGGTCCTTTCGTATGTTTCATCGGGGACGTTTAAGTTTGACTTTGGTCCAAAACTTCTTCACGAAATTTTGTAAATAGAATGATTCTTTGATGAATTGGAATGAAATAAAGGATTGTTTTATGTCTCATCCGTCTTGATTTTCATCTTGGTGTCTTTACTTCTATCTCTACATTTTTTTTAGCAACTGTTATATTCAAAAAATTATATAAATAATGAATTTTCTAGAAAGCTTTTATTTATAAAAGAATAGCCTAAGCACTTGTAATCAATACTTGTGAGTTAGGATATTATTTTTTATGGCTATAAACATAGGGTGACATTCCCGTATATTTTAATTTAGCCAATAAGAATCTGAAAATGCTTGAGTAAGATCATTTCATATCTTTTCCTCAACACAACTATCATCAAATAAGGTGGTGACATGTGGAAGACCTAGGTAGGTCAACGTCACCCTAGGTGATGTCATCTTGCCATGTCATACCCAATGCTTCAGGACTTCAAGGATTTCCTGCCTTCGAAAATTTTTCCAAGTTGTTGAACTGGTCCATGTCACTCCTAATGATGTTACTTTGATGCTCTAGGACTTCGGGTATTTCCTTCCTTTTGTGAAACCAAAAACCATTCTTCCAAAGTGTCGAAACTTTGAACCTTCTTAATCTTTGGACATTTATCCCTTGGATTAGATGGTCTGGATTGGTTTCGAATTTCGGACTTCAGTAGTTTTCTCTACTTATAGCTTTAAAATGGCTGGAGGGGTGAAGTCCGAAGGAATTCGGTCCCTAACCTCCGTGCATCTTCTCCCTATATGATGGTTTTGGGCGATCTTTCTCCCTCCGAATAGATCCAATGACCTAATTTAACTCTACGACCCAATACCACATCTGTCGTGATTTATCAAACTGCTATACTCCTGATATTTTGAACACATTCCAAGTGTTCTCTTAGCGCCCTTCTGGCACTCTGTACATCAAAACTCTCTAGAATTTTTACTCCAAATTCCTCTTTCTTGTCCCATCCAAGTTCAGTGTTGAAACCATGGGCTCTGAACTTGAATTTTGTCCATTTCGACAACAATTCTTTTTCGAAAATTTTTCTTCAAATTCCACTTACATGGCCCATCTAGGCTCAGTGTTGAAACCATGAATTTGATACCATTTTGTAACATCCCCATCCACCCAACAGGTTGGGAAATGCCACAGAGGAAACATCTTTCTTCTCTGATACCATTTTCTGTAACATCCCCGACCACCAATGTCCGGACCATGCTACTCATAGAAACAACAATTATCATATGCATATAAATATAAACAGACAACAAACAACATATTCTTTTCATACATATATTAATGCGTAAATAATAGTAATCCTACACATACAACATATACACACATTACTCATCAATTATAACACATGTACATATACACAACATGTAAATGAACATAAAAGTGGTACTTATGTTTTAATAGAAGACCATATACTATGTGAAGACCTTCCACAAACCTCCCAGCCATAGAACAATCTACTCATCACTCTCAGCAGTGGGTCACCCCCGAGCTGGGACTAAACTCCACCTAGGGAAAAGGAATCCCAGGCTAGGCTAAGGCTATGGGAACTATAGAATACAACAAGAAGGATTTCCTCCCAGGAGCCACTTACGCCACTACTCACAAACTCTCATTCCCCACATGCATTTCCCACCCCAGGAGTGTACACCTTCATTGTCCAACAGTCCAATGGGTGCTACACCTCCCTTTCCTTAGGCTTCAACAACAGGCTGGATCAGGAATTCTCAAAGCTATGTAGTTGCTACTAGAATCCCTCTAGAAAAACTCACTTCCCAAAAAAACTCTCTCACCTGGAGAGAGTTCATCACAGGTCTCACAACCTACTTCGTCCATCACAACAAACTCTCTCTCACCTGGAGAGAGTAGTGCACAGGCCTGGCAACTTGCTTCTTAAAACCAACTCTTAAGCAAATACAACAACAACATTTGACTAACACACAGGTGATGGTAACAGTCGAAAAAAGGTAAGGACATAGAATATGGTAGCAAGCTATGCTGAGCCAAGGAACTTGGTTGGTAGAAACAACCAACTGCTAAGACACAACATGGGCTCAAAAAAATATAGGTGCGTCGGGCTTCATAGGAAATGCACAAGATATCTTAATGACTACAAGTTTCAGAGGTTCACAGTGGTATAGGTCAACAATGGAGGTCATGGCCCAGTGCATGAGTATGTGCGTGCCTAGGAAGAATGGTCAGAATATCCCCAAAATAGTAAGAATCCCCACTTATAATTGCATGTTCCTGAGTTGACACATGGAGCTCATGAAGCACATTCCTCTCCACTTGTAAGTTCATTCCTCTACCGAAAGGAACTTAGGGTAACATAGTTTTATTTCCCAAACCTTAGTATTTTAAGGAATTTATAATATAATATTATTCCCTTAGAGGTAAGCCCTCTATATTATCCCCCTTTCCTAGACTCTTAGCCCCTTCCCTTCCCTACCTAGGGGAGTTTAGTTCCCCATTCTCTTTTATCGTGGTCGTTCTACACGTACTGATGTATTTATATTAAATATATGAGTATTTACACATATACAATAATAGGCTCACTGGCCTTTGCATCTAGGCTCTCTGGCCTAATCATCACATAAGCCTACCAACTTATAATAACTCAGCTTAACAACCTATCAAACATGTTTACAATTCATAATTACAACTAGGGTTCTACCTAGGGATATTACAACCGGACCTTGGGATAACCTTTGTGCCTCGGTATGAAAACAACAACTATGTAAAGTTCATATTAGAAATAATACCATCACTTTTCTAGACCATTAGATATCCTTTGAGGGAAAGTTTGAAAAAATAGTATGCATGCAATATAATAGAGGCTAGAAAATAATTTCACCACACCTTACCACACATCACATGTTAAAAGTTATCGATTTACTTTCATCAATTTGAAATAAAGAACTGTAAAGAATTATAATATAACTTAAGAAATAATCATAACATATCTTACTCAATACAACAAAAAATATAGAGTTGAGAATGGAAACAGTCCACACGTTCAATCACTTTCACACTTTAGATGAAAAATGATTTCGGTTCTACACAGAACTTCTAAATTCAATAATCTTTATCTGAGAAATATTTTTCTTACAAAATAAAATCCACATTTCTATTCAAAAACCATTGCCCTTAATACACAGTCGATGTATTTATTTATAAAATTAATTTATCTAAAAATAGCTACTACGTTGAGTCTTATCAAGTAAACAAAAGTAAAGTGGGATTAATCCACATGTCCTTCTCTTGTTATCTATATATGTCTTGATGTTCTACTGCAGTGGATTATTCCTCTCATATTCTCACCACTTGAAAAATAGTTCTTCGCATGTGTTGGCATAAGGAAACATATGTTGGTCCATTGGTTCACTAAGCTTATCTTTAATCTCCACCACATGTTTCTTTTATTTATCCATCTTGGCACTTAGCCATTGCAAAATTGTCGATGCTTCAGATTCCTAGTCTAGTTCAGTGTGTTTCCTGACTATGTTATGCAAGTCTCTAAAGTCCTCAAGTTGGCTGAAATTTGGTAGATGGATATCTCTCATTTCCTTATTTATTTTCTCCCAGATCTCCACACATTCTTCCTATCTTTCTTTCATTTTATGATGAGGTTCTTGTACCATTTGCATCCAGTGTTCCGCTGCCCTATGTATTCTGGTGATACTATAATCTGTGAGTACCTAATACCAAGTTATTTTGTGTCTTGACCCATATGCACTTATTTTATGTCCTCAATCCACTCCAAATCTTGATATGAATTTTCATATCATTTTATTGTATCTTTTTAGGTCATCAGTTGATCCAAAAAGGATCTAGAGAAGACTAAGGACAACTCAGAACTTGCAGAAGCAACTCAGGAAGCTCGAATTGGCCTCAACAGACAGAGAAAGGGAAAAAATTGAAAGTCCTCAAAACTTAGTGAAAGTGGCATCATCGTAAAAAGAGTGCATTGCAAGTTTTCCAGCAATGCAAATGTCTCGTCAAACAGAGTTACGGATCGAAAGATATTTGTGGTCAAAGTTTGGTCAACCTAGCCCAGTCAGCAAGGGATGAGTCAACATTCATATTGTTGATGTCAGCATCAGTATGGATGACATCAACATATGTATAGTGTATGTGGCACACGCAGTAGGTGAAACATTTCATGATGACATCAACATGGTGACATGGAAGCACCAAAGGCTTCCACGTGTCACTTTTTTTTTTTTTTTCAGGTCGATCCCTGGACCAATGAAAAAGCACCACGTGGCAGACCATATGGTGACGTGGCAGGATGAAATGGAATTTGAGGTGGCAGACAATATGCTGATGTGGAAGGTGAATATACAAGTGGTTGGCATGGCCCAATGGTTTTTCTCCAAGTGGCCTAGTCATGGGATGCCATGTGATAGTGGAACAATTCCCAATGAGGGCCTGAGAACGAAACTCCAAAAATAAAAATGGTGGGTCCACCAGATCTGGAGGAACCCCGCCATATATGGAGGCCCAGCGGTCAAATCTAAACCACCTTTTAAATTTGGCGGAACCACCACATATATATATATGTTATAACAAACACCCAAAAGGGGAGGCCTGTGGGCTCGACCCTAGGACCTCCCCCATTGTCTACGCCTTAACTATAGCTCTGCCAACCAATAGGCCAAATGACCCTATTGTTTATACTGGACGCAAATTTTATTAAGAATTTTGAATCCACCAGTGCACAAGGAGGAGGCACGTGACGATACGGTCGGGCATGGTTTACGAGGCATTTTTGGGAATTAATTGCAGGTTGTAGGGCACGGAAATTGAGAAAAAAATTCTCTTGGGCCTAGGAGTGACAAAGTCGAATTGAGGTGTGGAGATAGTCATTTTTGGGTAATTCGACGCCATGAATTCAATGGTATTGTCTGTTTTTTTATCTTAGTAAATCCTGTACATCTTAATTCCGGAATGAGGTATACTTATGTATTTTGCCAAATTCTTTTGCTGAGTTAATAAAAATGCCTACCTATTTGAGAGCAGGACCCAGAGATGTATTCCACCAGGGAAGAACTCCGTTATCAATTTTTTTGTTCATATTTGATGCTTATGAATCTTCATTATTGAGATTTTCCTTCTTTAATGGTGCACTTTAATTTATGCTCATTTAATACAATTATTTATAAGTCACTTCGATGAAAAGATCTGAGATCATGTTGGTATCAGAGCAGTCATATTTGAAGTGAATTGTTGAGTGTGAATTCCTACTAGGGCCAAGCATAAGAAGGGTGAAGTAACTCTTAAGAATTTCAATCCTGAAGTTGTTCATGCATCTTTAAGGAAGAAAATGGTATAAGAGTACAAATGTGATGAACAAGAGAAAAAATTCCATATGGTCTTTTATCGCATGTTATAAATGGTCAAATGAATGTATGGAGACTACGAGAAGAGGATGAAGAAGAAAGGGAAGAAAAAGGAAGAACAAGTTGATGGTGATGCTTCGGTAAATCAAGGGACTGGAGGAGACCCTTCTGATCCTCCATCTTCACCATTAAGTTCTAGTTCTTCTTCATCTAAGCATTCTCATCATTCTCATCATTCTAGCCATAAATCCTCTTTTAAGAAACCATTATTAAAGCTTGATACAAAATTTTCTTTACCTATGTTTAATGGAGATGCTAATCCTGAAAAGATAGATAATTGGATCCGATAGATTGAAGTATATTGACATGTTCAATAGATTGATGAAGAGGAAGCTAAAGTGCAACTGGCTTCTCTTTGGTTTGAAGGCATCGCTCTCGTATGGTGGGAGTGAAAACTTCAGGGTAGAAGTAAGTGTGGTAATCTTCTTTCCTCATGGTTGAAATTTAAATCAGTGATAAGGAAGCAATTCTATCCATTGGGTTATTTACATAAAGCAATGATGGAATGGAAAACTTTAAGACAAAGTAAAGGTCAAACTGTATAAAGTTTCACAGAAGAATTTAGGAAGAAATCTCTTGCATTAAACATTCCTTTGGATTCTTATGACACTTTAATGAAGTATTTTGGCACACTTCATAGTTATATTCATCATACTTTGCTATTATTTAACCCCACCAGTATCGATGAAGTTTTTGTACAAGCCGCTCACCTTTAGAACAGGGGAAATGATGTTCAAGAAGATCCCACAAAGAAACCTTCCAATCTCCCACATAACCCATTTAAGAAGTTTAAAAGGAAGAAAAAGAAGACCGCCACAGTAAAGAGAGAAGAAGGAAATCCATATTGCACTCATTGCAATAAAAGTGGTCACGATGATGAACATTGTTGGAAACTACATCCATAGAAGAGACCAAAATAGTTCGGTGGAAAGGGGAAGACAAAAACTGTTGCTACAATGCAACAAGATCTTGGTTCTGATTCAGGAGACGAAGGAAATATCACAGTGGTTGGAGTACAAGGTAAATATTCCCTTCATGCTAGTTCAAATTCCAATAATGAATCTCATGATGATGAATGAAAGAGGAATGAATTATTTCATATAAGAGTTGTATCTAAACACACTAAGATAGATACATTATTTGATCCGGGTTCCCAAGTAAACTTGATATCTGAAGAACTTGTCAAAAAGATGGGTCTTGAAATGAAACCAAATCCAAAGCCTTATCCTCTTGGTTGGGTATGTGATAAAGAAAAAATTCATGCCACCAAACAATGTAGGGTCAAATTCGCTACGGCTTCAAAGTTGATTGATGAAGTGAATTTGGATGTTGTATCACTTGATATATGTGACATAGTGTTGGGGATTCCTTATCTTTATGATAGAAAACCCATCTTCTTTCGTCATGAGAACAAATACCACCTTACCAAGGGGGGAGTGGAATATATTGTTAGAGCTCACAGCATGAGGGTAAACACAACACTTGTTAGTGCAGGACAAATGAAGAGACTCATAAACACTAATAAGAGATATGTACTCATGGTTGTAAGGGAGTAATATGTTGGAACATCTGATGCTTTCCAAGGATGTGATCCTTCTCATAAGAAAATATTAATTGATATTGTTTCTAAGTATGATGATATTTTCTAGGAACCAGATGGATTACCTCCTAAGAGGGAAATCCAACATGAAATACATCTTTAGCAGGATTCTCCTCTTCCTAATGTGGGTATGTACAAGATGTCAGTTGTAGAGATGACACAGATGAAGAAGCAGGTGCAAGGATATTGGATCAAGGGGTCATCAGGCCCAACTCATCTCCTTGTGGTTCTTCGATCATGATGGTGCCAAAGAAAGATGGCACATGGAGAATGTGTTTCGATTATCGAGCCTTAAATAAAATCACAGTGAAAAATCGATACCCTCTTCCTCGTATAGATGATTTACCTGATTAGTTAAAGAATGTTGTTTATTTGACTAAGTGGGATTTTCATAGTGGATACCGTCAGATTAGGATTGTAGAACAAGATGCATGGAAGACTGCATTTAATACCAAATAGGGTTTATTTGAGTGGTTAGTTATGTTGTTTGGGATTTGTTTGAGTGGTTAGTGATGAATGATGTATTCAGTCCTTTTCTGGATGATTTTTTGATTGTATATTTAGATGAAATTCTTATATTTAGCAGGACTTGGGATGAGCATGTGAGGCATGTAAATAAAGTATTGGATAGTTTGCAAAGGGAAAAGTTGTATGTAAATTTGTCCAAATGTGAATTTGGCAAGACTACACTTGTGTACTTAGGTCATATTGTGGGAGGAGGACAATTAAAAATTGATCCTTCCAAGATTGATGTAATTTTAAATTGGCCTGAGCCCAAAATTGTAACCGAGATACAGAGCTTCTTAGGTGTAGTCTAGTATTGGAGGAGGTTCATTTCAAACTTCTCCTTTATAGCAACTCCTTTGCATGCCTTAACTAGTGTGAAGAACACTTTTCAGTGGGGAGGAAAGCAACAAAAATATTTCGACACTTTGAAGGAAAAGATCATTACTGCACTAGTATTAGCATTGTCGAATCTTCAATGACCCTTTGAGATTGAGACAGATGCCAGCGGATACGCCATGGGTGCAGTATTGATGAAATATCATAAGCCTGTTTGTTACCACTCTGAAACTTTTAACCAAGTTGTTGTTAACTATCCTACATATGATAAAGATTTGTATGCATTAGTTCAAAGCATAAATAAATGGAAGCATTACTTGTTAGGGAAAGAAACAATCATACATACATATCATCAACCCTTACAGTATCTCCAAGCACAAACAAAACTACAAAAATCTCGACATTACGGATGGATGGGTTTCCTACAAAAATTTTGTTTGGTAATCAAGTACAAAAAGGGTACAAGTAACAAGGTAGCTGATATGATTTCTATACCTTCTATTGTTTCTTCTATTATTTTTAAGAATGCTTCTTTATCTCATGATATCTATGTGGAAAAATATGCCATTGATGAATATTTTAAAAAAGTATATGAGAAGCTAACCTATGGTGCACAGGTAGAGAACTATTATCTGCAAGGAAAACTACTCTATCATCTTGGAAAGCTATGTATTCCTACAAGTGAATGAGTCCATGTAATAGGAGAAGCTCATACTTCTCTTGTGTCTGGGCATTTTGGGGTAGGAAAAACTATGGCTCATTTGTATAGGTTTTGTTACTGGCCTCAAATGAAAGCAATTGTAACTAAATATGTAAATGGGTGTGTGATGTGTTCTACTTGTAATCCCACTAATAGAAAATTGGGGCTATACTCACCATTACTTGTTCCATCCCATCCATGGGAAAGTATCTCCGTGGATTTTGCAGGGGGTTTACCAATGTTGAAAAGGGGTCATGACTATTTGTATGTTGTAGTGGATAGGTTCAACAAGATGTGTATCTTAATGCCATGTAAAAAGAACATCACTACTGAGAAGACTGCTAATCTCTTCTTTCAGTATGTTTGGGTTCAGTTTGGGTTACCCACATCCATTATCTCGGATCGAGATACTGGATTCCTTGGGGATTTTTGGACAAGCTTGTGGAGAATGATGGACACCAAGTTGAAGAGGATCACTAATTTCCATCCATAGATTGATGAATAGACAGAGGTTGTTAACCGAACAATGGTACTTTTTCTTCGAGGCCACTGCAAAAAGCATCCTAAAGTATGGGATGAAAATATACCCTATGTACAACATTCTTACAATCGAGCCTTACATTCCTCCACTCAGTGTTCTCCTTTTGAGACATGTTTTGGGTACCTACCTAAAGTTCCTTTGGACTTGATCTATGGGAGAGACGTTGATTCAAATGAAGAAAGAAATGAAGACATAGCCTGCAAGTTCATCCAGAGGATCCAGTAGGTACACCAAGAAGTCAGGGAACAATTAGAGAAAAGTCAAGCACATTATAAATTTTAGCATGAAAAACATAGGGTTGATTATCAGTTCCAGGTTGGAGACCAGGTATGGCTTTACATCAGCAAGGAAATATTGAAGGGTGAAGGAAAGAAACTCAAGCCCATTCGTTATGGACCCTTCACTATTTTGGAGAAAAGTGGTACCAGTGCTTTTCATCTAGATATTCCACCTTATATGAAGATTTACTCAGTTGTAAATGTAGAGAACTTGAAACTTTTTTAGCCTCCCATGATCATGGATCGGGATGAGGAAGTTTCAATACCTTCAGTTGATGAGTTTTCTACTGATTACTTGGATGAGTTAAAGGAATATATCATCCTGGAAAGAAAGACGAGGACTTGATGCAGGGATGATGTTGATTATATTTGAGTACGCTTAAAGGGCATGCATCCAAGCAAAGCAAAGTGGATTGAGAAGGACAAGGTGAGGGAACTCTTCCCTCACTTATCTGTTGATTGATGAAATATTTTGGTGGTCCAAAAATCTCACAGTGGGAATGCGTGATCCAAAAAGGATCCATAGAAGACTAAGGACAACTCAGAACTCACATACACAACTTCGGAAGCTCAAAATGGTCTCAACAGATAGAGAAAAGGAAAAAATTCAAATTCCTCAAAACTTAGTTAAAGTGGCATCATATCGAAGAGCGCATCACAATATTTCCAACGGTGCAAATGGATCATCAAATGGATTTACGGATCGACGAATATTTGCGGTCAAAGCTTGGTCAACCTAGCCTAGTCAGCAGGGGATGAGTCAACATCTGTACTGCTGATGTCAGTATTAGTATGGATGGAGTCAAAATCTGTACAGTGTACATGGCACACACAGGAGGTGAAAAATGTCATGATGACATCACCATGGTGACATGGAAGCACCAGAGGCTGCCATGTGTCACTTGGTTTTTGCTTTTTCAGGTCGATCCGTGGACCAATGAAAAAGCACCACATTGCATACCATACGCTGAGGTGGCAGGATGATATGGTAGCTGAGGTGGCAGACCATACACTGATGTAGTAGGTGATTGTACAAGTGGTTGGCATGACCCAGTGGTTGGATTCCACGTGGCCCAATCATGGGCTACCACGTGGCAGTGGGAAAATGCCCAATGAAGGCCCAAGAATGAAATTCCAAAAATAAAAATGGTTGGCCCAACGGTCAAATATAAACCACTATTTAAAATTGGAAGAACCACCACATTTTAATATATATAGGTTATAACAAACACCCAAAAGGGGAGGCCCATAGGCTCGACCCTAGGACCTCCCCCATTGTCTACGCCTTAACTATACCTCTGCCAACCAATAGGCCAAACGGCCCTATTGTTTATACCACCCGAAAATTTTATTTAAATTTTGAATCCACCAGTGCACGGGGAGGAGGCGCGTGACGATACAGATGGGCACGGTTTACTAGGCATTTTTGGGAATTAATTGCAGGTTGCAGGGAACGAAAACAGAGACAAAATTTATCTTGGGCCTAGGAGTTCTAGAGTTGGATTGAGGTGTGGAGACAGTCATATTTTGGTAAGTTGATGCCACAAATTCAATGGTGTTGTCTGTTTTCTTATATGAGCAAAGCTTCTATAGCTTAATTCCAGAATGAGGTATACTTATGTATTTTTCCAAATTATTTTCCTGTGTTAATAAAAAGGTCTGCCCATTTGAGAGTAGGACCCGGAGACGTAGTCCACTGGGGACAAACTCCATTATCAAGTTTTATGTTTAGTTTTGATGCTTATGTCTCTTCATTATTGAGTTTTTCCTTATTTAATGGCGCACTTTAATTTATGTTCATTTAATAAAATTATTTATAAGTCACTTCGATGAAAAGATCCTGGATCATTAATCCCATAAGAGTTTCTTCCTAGTAATCCGCTATCCAGGTTGTGAAAGTATCTCTTTATGGTTTGAATCGATTGTACACCTCCATGAAATCACCTTTAAGAAGTATTATTTCCTGAGTGGTGTCCTGATAATACTCCACTTGATGTTGAATATGCTCTAACTCCTTTCTCATGGAAATAACTTCTGGTTCGTACCTTTTCTCTCTATCTAGGGTGGCATCAGTTATAGCCATCCCATCTCCAAGCATCTCGCTCACCTTGGTATTTTTTGTATCAAATAAAGTTTCTTTTATGGTTATGAACATAGTACTATATAAAGTGAACCTCCTTATTTTGACATTTCTTTTCATTAACAACTTTATTTTCTTTTCATAAGAGATAGATTGCACATCAACAACCTCGTCAAAAGGTTAAGGAATTTGTTGATCTCCCCAAGATAGGGTATTTTCCAAGCTTCTTGACGTATAGAAATGTTTCGTTACAGGTTCCTTCCCTTTTTCCATGGTAGGTACTTGACTGCTACCTTATTTTTTTAATGTCTTCTCTTTTGTAGAAGTTATAGGTGACTGCTCTTTATTGTTGGTTGTCTCTCTCAATTTATCAAAGGGAATGTCCCCTGTGATTTTTCATGATGAGGCTCTTTGTTGGTCAATTCCAGGTGGTGGTTTTACTATCTGAGGTGGGGAATTGGATGGTAGGCATACATTCATTGTATTTCCTATTCACGGGACATTAATTTCTTGTTGTTCATACCCCCCTTCTTTTTCTTCTTCATTTTCACCCTTTTCAATGCTCCTATCACCCTTTTCTTCTCTGAATGTATTTTTTTCATTAGGCTGTTCATTACCAGTTTCCCCATCATTACAAGGTGACCTTTCCTCATATAAAGGTTGAGTTTCCAGTTGTGGTAAATTCACACTATCATGGCTGGTTTCAATCACTATGTCCCTTCTTTTTGGATTCTATAAGGGTCCTTCTAAGGCTAGGGTAGACATTTCTCACTGCACTTCCTCATAACTGATAGGTATTGGGGATATGTAAGATTTTGTTGAACCTTTATCATCATCATATATGTTTATTCAATTGATAAGGACCGGGGTTGTACCTATTCTGGCTGGTGTCCTTGACGATATTTGTGGCGTTCTAGCTATTGTAGGTTGCTCCACTTGGGTTTGTAGCGAACTTGCGTCATCTTGAGTGATGATACTCTCTGGTGGAGATTCTTTAGTAGTATTTGGCTCGTTTGCATGAGTGTCTGTCTCAACTGGGACAGTCCTTGGAGGATATAAAGCATGAAGAAAATGGGTCTGTCTCATCGTTTCCATAACCCTTTCTGCCTCATCTAGGATCATTGTTCCTCTTCTTGCTGACTCTATTTATTTCACTACTCTAACTTCATCTAGTGCTCTGATAGTTTCCTCTATTGTACTCTCTACAGTTTCAAATTGTTCTTGCACCAACATATCCTTAAACTTGGTAATTTATGGGTTTAATTTTCTTTGAAGAACCCCTTCCTAGGCTTGAGCATTTTCAATGAAGAACTCATCTTCATAATTGGCATGGGAGTAAGACCAATGTGACACCACTTTCCCTATGTGTTGGGGTATTACCCCTTTGGGATCATGTCTATGAAACTGACCTTTAGGGAACCTATATTCCAAATGGATCAGACCTTCTTTCTTGACATGCGTGGTGTTTTTGACTATTATATAATATCCAATATGGAAACCATAGGGTATAAAACCCCTCTTCTTTTCCTTCACCAGAGAGGCATTGAAACCTTGTAAAATGGTTTGGTAGCATATTTCCCCCAACACCAAATGGTTCGAGACATAAGCGAGGAGTATATGTGGAGCACTGGTAGCTCCAAAAACCCTTATATAAGTGCTCTTCTCTTCTAGATACCAATGACCTACTTTGGATATCATTTTCTTTACGACTACTGAAAGTCTTGGACAATTTTGTCTAAAAATAATAAAATGTATCCTAGCTATGAACTCATCACATATCATAGTGTAAAATTTCTTATACTTGTTTTCCCATAGGATTCTAAAATACACATGTACAGGTAACTGAAAGCTATTCCATCTTAGATTCATACCCGAGAAAACATTTCTCACATAGTGTTGGGTGTAGGATGGTTTTGAGGAAGAATTCAATTTTGGAAAGTAAAGATTAAATTAGAAAATTACAACTGAAAGGAAAAGCAACACGTGCGAGGGAAATCCGCATGCAAAGGAGGAAAGCATGCAAGGCGTGCATGTAGGAAAACCTAGCAACATTAGGGATAAGGGTTTTTTAAGATATTGTAATGGATGATAAGCCAAAAATAAGTATAAATAAGTACTTAGGAGGTCTAGGTCGGGTGATCAAGAAGGTTAGAGAACCTTGTTTCTCTTGGATAGGAGAATGATTGTAAGATATAAGGCATTTTTGTAAGTTGTTGAGTTGTAGGAGAGTCAAGAAAATAGATCCCGAAGGTATCGCAGGATGAGGAGCTTGGTGTGATCTAGTCAACCTCATAGGGATTGTGGAACTTGTTTTGTGATTGTATGATCATAAATTGTAGTGCACGCGGTGCCATATATTACTAAACCATAATAAAAGATCCTAAGAGCCATATATTTGTGGACATAGGATATGGGGGTGAACCATGGTAACACCTGTTTTATATGTTGTGATTGATTGCATGTTTACCTTATGTAAGTAGTTAGACTCTAAATGGATGAATGGATAATTTTTTGAGATCTGTTATGTGTTAGATACTTTAGAATGCATGCATAGAATTAATAGGTGAATGAATAGTAAGAAGAATATAAAGAACAACTAGATCAAGGATTAAGAGGACAAAATGTAATCCCAGATCCCCACTCTTTTCTAGACTGTAATCGTCCGAGCATTGCATTCACCCATAGAACTATCTCAGGTGATACTGCATAGTACACTCTGTGTGTTGTGTTGCCTTCTAGTTTACTACGAGGGCCAATAGTTTTAGAGGGATTTTTGGAAGTTGTTCATATATGAACCTGGTTCACCCAAGAAGTGGTTAGAGAAGGAGTAACAACCAACAAATGGTTCTGTTTCCGACCGAAACTACATGGGATTGAGTGAGTGGGATCTATAAAAGAATCGTGAAAAGAATGAAGGTATAAAATGGAATGTTAAGACCATGGAATCTAATGAAGGAGGAGATTGAAATCTGGTTGAAAACAAAGGAGCTTGAGTTTGCACAGAAGGATAACATAAACCCTAAGTTAACACTGTGTAAATATTTGGACAAGTACGTGTTTAGCGACCTGCATGAGGTGTTTTTCTGTGATTTCTCGCATGTGTTGCAGGAGTGGCTATTGAGTTTGAAAGACAACCACCCTACAAATCGCAGATAGCTCAAGTGGAATCTTGTGGAGTTCATGCAGTTACAACAAGTTAAGAACAAATTCACGTGTGTAGTAGATTTCTAGTTAGACAATATTGTTGAAGGATTTATCACATAATTTGCAGTAGGTACTGTGAAGTCTTACAGCGCAACAGAGAAAGAGTTCCCAAAAGAACCTAGAGATAGTTATATCATATCGCCCTATACTTAAATCAAGATCTCATTGTATAACAAAGGTGTTATGACTATGGAAGAAGACAACCAAACTTCCCTACATGCATGGGGGAAGGAGGGAAGCACTGACAAGAGTTGGAGAAATGGAGGAAGACATGGATAAGGAAAGAAGGAGAAGACCTTGGACCCAATCATGATGGAGGAAGATCATATCAAGTAGATCATGGAAATAGCTGGAAAAATGCACAGTGAAGTACCCTACCAATATAAAATGAATAATAAGAAGAGATCCATAGAATATAGAGAGGGATTGGAAAGTTATGAAGATGAGATAGAGGATCTTTGGGATGTGGAGTAGATTGAGGAAATACTACACACAAAATATGAAAGGAAGACAAGATGTCCAAGGGAAGGAATAGAAGGAAACACTCCTAATCATATTAGTGTCAGTGTGGAACCCATAACCCCATGTGTGAATAATACACCAGAAAAAACACCATCGTTTAGACAACTAAATTTTAGCAGAAGAAATACATCAAGAAGTGCACCCAATCAAGGAGCAACAACTGGACGATCTCGTTCAGGAAGTAGTATTCAAGTATATACAACACACAAAGGTCATAGTTCATCACCGTTCAAAATGGTAGGACATGATCCCACCATCAGGTTACCTGAATTCAAGGGAGAAGCATCAGGCAATCCTGAAAATCACTTGTTTATTTGTGAGAAGATTTGGGAAGCGAAGAAGATCACATATGAGTATAAAAAAATTGTGCAATTAGTTATCATGTTGAGAGACAACGCATTGGATTGGTACATGAGATTAGTTGTAAATAGTTCACCAAGAACAACAAGGGCGATTGAAGATGTCAAGAAGCTACTAATAAATGAATTTCAGAAGCCTAGCTCAGAGAATCAGTATATGAATGAGATTATTGAAATCAGGAAGAAATCAAGTGAGTTTGTTTGGGAGATTGATCAGAGGTTTAAATATCTTAAAGTTAAGCTGAAGAATGTCATGATGGATATGAAACATAAACATCTCTTTGTGAATTCACTATTACCACACCTGAAATACCCTTTGAGGTAGAAGAAGTTTCAAACTCAGGCATAGGCTCTATAGGAAGCCCTACAACTGGAAGAGAACCAGTATCAGAAGACATATACAACAATAGAGGAGCTGAAGGAGGATATGAAGAACCTCACATTTCAACTAAACCAGAATAAGAACAAAGAGAAAAGAGAAGTTGTTTGGTGTACCACATGCATGATAGAAGGACATCACAAGAATGACTTCTCAACTTTGATGCAGTACATGGAAACATGGATACCAAACCCTTTTTCAATAGGAGGACCATGGTGCAAGATCTATAAAACACATGGACATGACCCATATCATTATCCCATGATGCATAAGTATCAGACAGTACCCAAGAGTTCATATTGCAACTTTTGCAAATCAGTGGTTCATGATGACAAAGATTGTAGGAAAATGGACTTGATGCAGGAAATAATTTCAGACACCTATAGGGTGCAGGAAGAAATGATGACAGGGAAAGTTTCACCTCGGTTTAACCAGGTACCACCTCCATACAACATTGTGCAACATCAGTATAATAACACGCATCCACGGTATAACCTCGCGTAGTATAATCAGGCACCTCAGTACAATGGACCACAAGAAAATCGAGGAGGATACAGAGATGGAGGATGAGGTAGAGGAGGATTTGGAAGAGGAAGAGGTCCAGTAGTATGCCACAACTGCCAATATCCAAGACACTATGCAAGGTAATTTCCACTTCCACTTGCGACATGCATGTACTGTTGCAAAACAGACCATGATACGGAGTATTTTCCGACATTATTGGGAAAAATTCAAGAAAAGTGGAATCAGAGAAATTAGAATGTTTAGTGTATTTCTGAAGAGATGAGGGATGATGGGAGAAACATCAACATAGAAACATGAGGAGGAACTGATGCACTAATATAGGAGTCAGCGCAACACCAATGGGTGTAAAGGAATATTGAACCATAGAAACTGTTTGATGTGAGGAAAGAAAAATAAATATTTGAGGTAGGACAAGAGTTCCTCAAGAAAGATGTTGCATCTACATCAACCAAGTAGCATACTTAGAATGTACCAATGTACAAGATTCCCTTATCAATGGACCACACCAAATAAGTACCACCTATAGCGTAAGAAAGTACCATAAATAATATTCTGCAATCTTCTGTTAAGCTACTGAATGACCAATCATCTGTTAAAATTTTGCAAAATATGTTAGAAAAATGTAACACATAGGTAGAGGGGAAGTTAGAATAGAAAATAGTCAATCACCTCCATACAAAAAGGAGGACAAGTAGGGAATTTGGATTGAATGCTAACATTGGATATTTCAATATGGGGGATATCATATTGGATTTAGGCTTCGACGTAAATGTGTTACCCAAGAAGACATGGAAGTGTATGGGAGAGCCCACACTAGGATATTCACCTATCCAATTGAAGCTATCAAACCAACATAGAGTTCTATCAATTGGAAGGCTTAAGGGTGTGACAATAGATCTGGATGGAATGATAACTAAGGTAGACTTTGAAGTGATAGAAATAGTTGATGGCACAACACCCTATCCAACATTGCTTGGCCTGGATTGGGAATTTGATAACCAGGCCATAATAAACCTGAATACAAGGAATATGCCATTTGAATCAGGAGAATATAGATTCATTGTGCCATTAGATCCATCATAAGGAGAAAGGTTTGCAGAACCCACTTTCTTAGATCTAGAGGAAATCAACCAGTTATAAAGAACCACCGCGCATGAAGAATATTATGTCAACCCAACTGTAGATGGAGTACTTATCTAGAGGAGCATCAAATCATGTGCTTCTTAATCAGACGTAGGATTCAAGAATTGGAAGCAGAGATTACATGAAGTCTCCACATGAAGGTGCGCAAGAATAGACCGCGCAGTAAGATGGGTGGGTACAGAGATAAGAGAACCTCCCTATTTTCATGGGGTGAATGACTTAGAAGAATTCCTAACAAGATACAAATATGAAGTGTTAAATAATCAAAGGGTCTTAGCCCTGGAAATTTCACTCAAGGAAACACCTTCAAGATGGTGGAGTGCACACAAAGAAACAATTAAGGACTGGTACCAATGTAAGAGAATGTTGTGCACTAGATTTGGTGCAGAGCAGGGGAGCACTAAGATGCAGAGATATGATGGACAGGGGACACCAATAGAACATTTGGAGAAATGAATAACACTATGGAGGATGACACCACCAAAGGAATGGCCTCATTACTTCATCCATATCTTAGAAGGAATTCCAGAAAACTAATATGTAGACCAAGAACTACACAAAGGCACTATACAATGGACAACATTACATCAGAATTTTATAGTAACCTTCTCATTCGAACATGAGAACCACAACATTGACTCAAAACTCCAACAAATCAGAGGGGTGATATTTACTCATGAACCAGAAGTGAAACTCATGACATAGTATCAACAACAGAATAGGAAAACAATCAAAGAACTATTTGCATGCTATCATGTGGAAAAAGAAGCACCAGAGGAAGATGACCCACACAACATTCATATTACAGAAGTTGAAGGTGAAAGAAAGGTGGAAGGTCCATATTTGGAATCAGAAGTATTTGTTGCACCTATCAAAGTGAATAAATTTAATATGGGGACAACAAATAAACCTAAAATAGAAAGTATTGGAGACTATTGGGATGAACAAACAGTGGAAAGAATAACAAAGTTACTCCACGAGTAAAGTGACCTATTCCCAACAATGTTTACAGAGATGAAAGGCATAGCATGAGAGATAGGAGAGATGAAGATACCTCTCAAACCTGAGGCTAGATATATCAGACAGAGACCTTATAGACTGAATCCAATATATAA